>JAZHYW010070263.1:24598-82423 GCA_037355805.1 Ixodes ricinus
TAGTGATACACGACCGCACGCCGGTACGATGCTCATCCAGATCGAAACGGGCAGGGTGGGGATTGAGCCCAGGATCCCTCGGTTCTGCAGCGCGAGCTTTCGCTCACACTGATCTCACCAACCCAAAGGGGATCGGTGAAAGCGAAAGCCGCGCTGCAGAACCGAAAAACTCACTTTCGCCCGTTTTCGATTCGATATGACGCAATACGCGTGCGGTCGTGTATCACTCCCGTGTAAGCACGTTGTCCCATGGCTAGCGGCGGACTGGTTCTCATCTACGGCGACTTGTCGCAACTTTGAAATGGCTAACAAGGCATCCGGAGTCCAGAGTCAAATTCTTCCCGCCTTTATCCTTCCCCGGGAAAATGCAAGGCTCGGCGTATAATATGTTCGACGACTCCCATTTTGCGCCTTGCATCCGCGGCCTCTCAACAGGCGCGGCGAAGGAGCCGGAGATTGCAAATCGGTCGGCGCCCATTTGTGTGACGTCACTTCAGCTTTCGCATGATCTCCCACTTTGTCTTTTCCAAGTGGAAATAAACAGGTAGTTTGTATGAAACCCCCAACTTTTCTAAACACTTTTTGCAGTGGAGGCGTCACGTGATCGAGTTGCACGGCTCACGATCTCGTTCACGTTACGCCGCAACGGTCACCCGCCTCGCTTCGAGCGCCGACGCCACGATGCACCGTCTGAGCGTTCCTTGTCTGGGCGGGAGCGGGGTGTCCGTCGGGGGCTTAACTCCGGCCACGGCCGGCGTCAGCGTCCGAACGTAGGTCTCGAAAACAGCGCCCTCTGTCCGCACGACGACCAAGTAGTCCGTGGCCGGAGTTAGGCCCCCAACGGACACCCCTTCCGGCTGCGCGGACCAGAACGCTCTCTCGGACCGGTTGCGCATCGTGGCGTCGTACACCTCGAAGCGAAGGCGGGTGACGTTGCGTCGGGAAGTTCTGCAGCGTAGCGTGAACGAGGTGTCGGTGTAGTTTCCGGCCGTGCAGCTCAGATCACGTGACGCCTCCACTGCAAAAAGAGAAAAAAGTGTTTAGAAAAAATTAAGGGGTTTTGGGATACGGTAATTTTTTGATGTAGAACTACCTGTTTATTTGCACTTGGAAGGAGGCGCAAAATGGGGAGATCGATGTCACGAAAACGTGGTTGCGGAAGTGACGTCACACAGATAACACCGGAGCGCCGACCGATTTGCATCTCCGCGCTCCCTGAAAGGCTCGCCGCGCCTGTTGACGAGAACCGCGCAGTGCGCAGGCGCGTCCTTCGAAATGGGAGAGGTCGTCGGGCACTGTTACATACGCCGAGCCCCGCGATGTTTTCCGAGGAAGGATAAAAAGGCAGGAGGCGACAATACTCCGGACTCCGATGTTCGGATAGCACGTTGATCAGCCATTTCAAAGTTGCGACGAGTCCCTCGCTGTAGATGAGAAATTTAGCCAGTCCAGTACAACCGCTAGCCATGGGGTCTTTAACGTGCTTTACGCAGGAGTGATACACGACCGCACGCCGGTACGATGCTCATCCAGATCGAAACGGGCAGGGGTGGGGATTGAGCCCAGGATCCCTCGGTTCTGCAGCGCGAGCTTTCGCTTCACGTGCTCCGTAGCTGGTGTGCGCTATAGCCCACTTCGGCAGCCGATCCCCCCTTTCGGTTGTCAAACCGAAAGGGGGGATCGTGGCACAGTTGCGTGAAAAAAAAAACATATTTTACGAATGCCGTTATTAAATATTATGTAAATGTCGCTTACAAAGCTTCTTCATATCAATATCGATCACGTCACAAATAAAAAAAAACAACAAGGAGGTGAGAAGAGGGAGAGAAAAACACGAAAGATAAAGAGACGCGCGCGCGCGTTTGGAAATGTTTTTCGCGTTGTGGTATTTTCTTTGCGTGTTTGTGACTACAATTTTCATCATTTTAGACAACAAAAAATACGACCTTTGGGGTGTCAGTGCCCCTTTAATGCGATAGCAACCTTTAACCCACCCCCCCCTCCTTCCCGGATTACTTGGACTTTCTGGGCTCCGAATGCTCGGTAAGTATGCGCGCAGTACACCATTTCAGCTCACATTCTCTTACTCCTTCATATTCGCACACTCTTCGAACGTACTGACGACCTTGACGTCGTCCTAGAGGTCGTCCTAGATCTCGTCCTCGACGTCGTCCTAGACGTCCTTGAGGTCGTTTTTGACGTCGTCCTCTAGGACATCGTCTTCGACGTCATCCTAGACATCGTCCCTGAGGTCTCCCTGGAGTTCGTTTTAGACGTCGTCTTCGGCGTCGTCCTCTAGGACGTCGTCCTTGAGGTCGTTCTAGACGTCGTCTTTGCGGCGAAAGTGGATCGTCGTGGCGCTCGTCGTCTTTATGCCTTTGCTATTCACGGCTAAACCAATCACGCATAGAAACAAAAAAGCGCAGGATCACGGCGCACTCACTACGCGTGATTGGTTTAGCCGGTGATTCAGCAAACGCGCAAAGACGACGAGCGCCATGACGATGAGCATTTTTGGCGCTACTTGTTTTACTCCATCTAATCGAACAGCGAGTATGCGGGGCGCAATGGTCCGTCTGCTCGTTCGTTTTGTGGTGACGTCAGAAAGACGCCGAGCTCTGATTGGCTCTGCTGGAAGGATTGCGGTTGGACCTCGAAACAAGCTGCCTCGAGGTCTACGCCACTATCCTTCAATCAGAGCCAATCGGAGCTGGGCGTCTTCCTGATGTCACCAGAACCCCTAAAAAGAAGCAGACGAACTTGCACTCCGCATAGAGACAAAAGCTAGCTGTCTTTGTCCCGACTCACTGTTTGAAGACGTTCGAACGCCGAATGCACGGCGTCCGGCGCTCACGCTCGAAGAGTGACTAGAGGCGAAGGCAGCCATAGCTTCGCGTGTACCCTCTAATCCCTCCAATCAGAGCCCGGCGTTCTGACGTCCCCGCGCGCTCACGTCTCCTCCTCTCCCCCAGTATCTATACCCGTATAGTTTTCGACTCACGTTTGAGAATGAAGTTGAAGCGGCATCGCTCCGCGCTGCTCGCCGACCGAGTTTCGAGCCCAGCAAAAGAGCGCTGCGTGGTGGAGCCGCAACTGCGCGAGCAGTTGGACGGTCCTGCTCCGGGCGCCGGCGCCGGGCACGGGTCTCGTCTTGCCGGCATCGTCCTCGATGAGCCACGAGTAGGACAGGTCGTCGCTGGGGTCCGCCTCCACGTCGCACGTCACGTTGACGACGTCGTTGGGTCCCAGGGGGATCCTCGCCTCTTCGCGGGACCTGCATCTTGGGGCGTCTGCGAGGTGAAGTCGTAAACAAACATTTTTACACCCTTGAGGGTGTAATAAAATATTGCTTACTCTAAGGGTGTAAATCTCCTTGTCCCAGGGAAAACGCCCAAATAACGCGGTCACGCTATTAATTTATCACTCAAAAGACGGTCTCCCGGCACTTTCTGAGTCCTGCCACATCGGTCGTAAAGAAACTGTCTGTCAGACATGTTAGAAACATGCATGTGTATGGAGCAAACATGTTTCAAATATACTGAGGTATCTAGCGCACCAAGTGGAGAAGAAGAACAACAAGACACCTCAAGCATGCTTGGAACATGCTTTGGGTGCGTCAGCATGATCATCATGTCATCATGTCTGCAGCTTACACCTTGTCTTTCGTATGATGTACGAGCAGTATGATTGCGGGCTTAGGGCTATACTGGTAAACTTAGCCTCCTAGAGATATGTTTTTCTTAGCAATGAGTACACCGTGGCCTAGAATGAGGCAGTGGGCTCACCGCGCCCGCTTGCTGAGGCGGTTCATGTCTAAATCGAGAGGATGGCGCTTGGGTCGAGTCCTCCTGGAGCTTTCCAGCGCGCTTCTGCTATCGCGTGCGTATCAGCGCCATGTGTGCGTCGCTGTTTTCTTCGTCAGATAGCTGGGAAGATTCGGAAAGATGGTAGGAACTGCGCGGGCCGAAAGCATTAGTTTCCCACGCTGAACGCGTACCTCTTCACCGTTGATATGACGTGCGCGTAATCTCTAATTACGTGTTGTGTTTCAAAATGTAATTCGCACACAGCAGAGGTCTCATCCAACGTCTTTCCCGCTCGATGTAAGTTCTTGTCCCATAGTTTTCGCCGCCCGCTCCTTTTCTTCGGGTACACCGTACAGAGACACCTTTGGCGCGTCCTTCGCGAGAGCGTATTCAGTTCTCTAGCCAGCCGCAAAACGGTACTTTCGGCGGCGATCAGGCGTTCTTTCATTTGAGTTGGAGAACAAGGTAACAACAATCACAGTGACCTCACGGCGAAGGCTCGCGGACTGGCACACACGAACCGCAGTCACTCTATCACCGCCCCTCAACGCCAACAGTGAAGCCAAACGCAAACACGCGTGGCCGGGCGTATAGTCGGGATGCTGGATACTTCAGGATGGATGCATGGGTGGATAGATGGATGGATGACGGCTATTCCCTCTCAGTTGGACGGTGACAGGAGAGTAAGGAGGAGTCGACAGCAGCGCTCCCATCGTACTCCGAGGCAATCGAAATAGACCGCCTCACTTCGAGGCATGAGTGAGATAGGACGGTGAGCTCACTACTCCATTCTACGTCACTCATACAATGAGTTTAAGAGCTATACTCCGTTTCATCTTATGTTGTACCGCAGCGAAGGCTAGAAGCGCGAGCTGATAGCGTTGGCAGCTGCCCTTGGTGCACGAGAGCTTGTGCCACCGAGGTGTGCCATAGAGCATGGAGCTCGCGCTTGTAGCCTTTCCTGCGGTACAACACAAGGTAAAACAGAGTATAGCAGTCTGCATCAGCCTTTTCTGCGCACGTGAGGACTGCATGTGGTGCACGTGAGGACTGCATGTGGTGCACATGCAGTTCTCACATGCACAGAAAAGGCAAATGCAGATGCAGTGAATCACGCGCGAGAGAGGAGTCACGACCCTGTTGACTGCTCCTCCGCGCTATATACTCTACATTTCAAAGACGCGAGTAACCATCTTTGCAATTGAGAATGGTAGAATGATGTTGCGTCGTCCTCGTCGATATTTAAAGAAAAACTGAAGCGGTGCTTTATACGAGAAAAATACTTAAATGGTCTTTATCTGACCTCCAGGATCACGAATATCAAAATGATATTTCAGATCGATGCGCCAGGATAGCCACTACAGCACCTTCAGAATGGCGCTGAAGCCCCTCCTTCCGGGCGCGTTCGGTGAGAGGAGAGAATCGTGACATATTGTACTGAGATCTCAACATTTCCACGCATTCTGTATGCCTTACTCGAGCTATCAAGAGCGCTACGCACGTTCGCTCAGAAGCGGCAAGAGCAAGGCAGTTAAATACATTGATCCACGCTCCTTCATTATTCTCTGCATCATAGGTTATTTGCGGTTTTTTTAAATCTAAACTACGGACTTTGCAAGAAAGGCATGTTATTAACATGTGTCTTTGATCAACGACATGACAGCTAGTTGCTTCTGTTATACTGGTCTTGTCGGGTTTCGCCTCAGCACATTCAAACAATTTCATATACCATTATCGTGCACTTCTTGAATGCCTTTCCAAACTTCGTTGCTAAAATCGCGTCTTGTAACGAAAAAAACAAGAAAAAAACAACAACATTGGATGGCATTGCGATGGAAGAAGTTTATGCTCAAATAACTAAAGTACGCATGGCGGTAGCTGACTCCAGCTACAACCTAAAACTTGTTTCTGCTCGCACAAACTCGAGCGTTGCAATATAGCATTATTTTTTATAAAACGAGCCTAGGAATTCGCAGTGTTTACGTTCACGCTCTGTAATCACCAATGCTTTGCCAAAACGTTATTTAAAAAACAAGCACAAACAGCAACTAATATCTTCTAAAAAAAAACTTTATGTTATTCATTCGCGTGGCCACGGAAGATAAATGGCGGGTAAACTCAAAATCAACCGACGATTCAAAACTTTAACTTATTTTTGTTTGTCTTTTTATCGTTGCCGTGGTAGTATATGATGGAATGCCCGGATCGTCCATTACCAGCAGAAAAAAAAATGTAGGGAAGAAATTGCCAAGGCGAATAGATGGGGGAATACCGGCGAAGCGCGCAATATTCAGCTCGTTATTTGCTCGACTCGGTAGCGCAACTTTTTGGCAACGAAGATATCGTGGGTGCCGTTGTGATCCCCCGAATTATTATATAATAATAATATTATGATTTATTTCCATTTTAATTAAATGGTGGGAACCGAGTAAAAGATCCGTATGGATGGCTTGACGAGCTCTCGATCCTTATACATTCCGCGGCAGCAGCGCGACAAAACAAAATCACAAGCAAATAAATAAATAAATAATAATTATAATTGGGGTGTGTTCGTTTGAGGCGAGGCGGGTGTAGAGGTGGTCAGATTTTTGCACGCCGTCGAGACGCCGGTTTGTTTAAGAATTTGTTTATACGTCTCGGTACGTGCTACAGCTATAAAGTCTTTAAAAAAGAAGCTAGTAGTATTTACCAGGTAAAAGCTAGTAACTGCATGTCACATATGTTACTAGATACCTAGTAAGTGTAGGTAGTAACTGTCGAGCTAGTAACGGTTACTAGGCAAGAAGACAGTAACCGTTACTTGCCAACCTAGTGCCATTCACTACATTTAGCTAGTAACTCGCAGTAACTCTCACAAGATCTGGTAACCGCTACCCAAACTCAGGTGGCGGTAGTCAACGTCAAATTCAAAATTAGCAACAAAAAAGAGTATGATCGCTGGGACAGATTTTTTCCACACTGCTTACATGCACGTTTGCACACGTATATTTAACGCAGACAAGGAATTATAACGCAGATGACACACACGCACAACAAGCACGCGACGACACGCTAACCCAGTCGCTGCCCCCCATGGCTACTCATGCGTCGTTTGTTCTGATCATTTAAAAAAGTCGGTTGGTCAGTGACCACTTCGTCCGTGAACAATGTTACAAATATGGCGCTGCTTTCACACCAACATCGTTCTTCAATATTGTTGCTAAACACTCCAAGAAATGTATCTCTTACTAAGAACCAACGCTACACACCGTATTGTTTGTGACATTCTATAAAACAGCGTCGCCATAGGTTTCCACCAGCCATGGTTTCGCATCCCCGCAAAGCAGCTGCACTTACTATCTGTTGCGCGGTCGGGGTAGTAAATAGTTAGTAAAAACGTAGTAACGATTTTTAAAAAAGGTAGTAACTGATGCAGTTACTAATGGTTTACTACCTATCGCGCGTTTGAGGTAGTAAATAGTTCGAAAAAAGGCACTAACGGTCAGGAAAAGGTAGAAACTGCAGCAGTTACTAGCTTTTTACTAACTTCTTTTCTAAGAGTGTTGTTTTTCCACCACGGGCGTGGTTATGTTTTTCCCATGGCAGGTCATAGCTCGCAAATCTTTCACTTAATCCAAGGGTCGGGGCATCTAGACCAGGGTGTAAAATAGACAGGTGGGGAAACGAGAGCCAAATGAGCGACCGGATTGTGTCCCCCCCGTTTTTCTCTTTTTCTGTGGCGCCATCTATGTGGAGCACCGCGAACTCTCACTCAGGGTGGGCGACCGGTGGCGACCGGCTAAACTGACGGAGATTTTTTTCTCGCCGCAGCGCCATCTGTCGCAAATCGGGGGTACCCGCAAGCAGACGAGTACACAATCCGGTCACGGCGCTGCGGTAGGCCTCTATGGGCCGTTTCCCCACCTGTCTATCTTACTCCCTGATCTAGACAGACAAACCTACACAGCCAGCATAATTAACTCCTAAGTGCACCTGTCAACGGGCAGGCCATTTCGTAAACCAGACGAAGTGCCGTTGACGTGGATGTCCGGCGCAGTACACGTCGGCGGAGATTGCGAATCCTGTTCCAGTGGTTGTGGGGGCTGGCTGCGGGTGTCCCCAGCGCGACAGAGGGTTACGCGCAGACCTAGACGCAGCGTCAAGATTAAAAAAAAAATGATAAAAAAATGTTGAAAAAAAATGTTTGCCCAGTCGACAGGATTCGAACCTGTGCGGGGAGACCCCAATCGATTTTTAGTCCATTGCCTTAACCACTCGGCCACGGCTGCGGGACGAGTAGGGGGCCCCGAGATGTGGTAGTAACTCAAGAGTTGGGGATATCATGGATGAAACGTTGCATGTAGCCGCTCAACGTCTATACAGGAGAGGGCGCTGCGGTCAAATGCGTATATAATCGCATTAAACTTTGCTTGCATTGGCTCAACGTTATAGACGAGAGGGCGCTGCGGTCAAATGCTCAAATGCGTATATAACCACGTTCCATACCACACATTCTCTTTCTGACATGGATGAAAACGAACGAAAGGCTCGGCATGCTGCGGCTCAGCGTCTACGCAGACAAGCAACACCAGAGCTTCGCCCCAATCAACATCGTTCACCACGTGGAGATGCGGTCAATTTTTGAAAAAAGTGAGAACTTGTATAATGTTATTCTGCCATAACCACCAGAGCTTACCTAATATTGTTTAGTATTTGTTTTAATTAGGAGAGTGTAGCGTTAGCAATTACACTACAGATGTTAGGCTAATATATATGGTAGCTTTACATTAGTCAGATCTTACGACACTTCAAGTTTTGTGAGATGTATTGAAGAAGTTAGGATCTGGCAAAAAAAATTGTTTAGAGTGTGAGGGATAGATTTGTTCAAGCTGGAATATTGTATGTGTAGGGCGTAAATATACCGGATTGTTATCTATCAAAGAAACCGGCTTTTCGGTGAAATCTGGAAAGCCTACGGCCTATGTATGGCTTAGAAATCCTTACTAGGTCAATCCGAGCTTTATTAATTTTTAAAAACGCCCATGGCTTCCCTTTTCTGCATACACGCCGGAACAATCTCTTTTCTGCATACACGCCCCCTAGCCAGGGTACATTTTTCTTAACATATTTCTTAAAAGAGAGAGATAAAGAGAGAACACACTGGCGCCATATGTCGGGTTGCCCTAAAATAACCATTCCGACCTATGCACTATCTATCGAAAATTGTAGTTGTTCTAACAATGTTTGAGGCGCAAAACCTGCGCATACCAAAAGTGTTCCTGAGCTTCCCGATAAATGGCACCACGTGTGTTCTCTTGTTGTGAGCGGCCGCGAGGGGTTTTATCTAGCTCGGTTATAGTTAAACAGCATATGTGCGAACTAGTCGTAACAATGTGTTGATGTCCTGGTTACAGTTAAACGCAAATGTGAACATTAGCCGTAACAACGTGCAGAGTTGCTGTCTTACGCTGCACTCGGAGGTAGAAAGGCGGACTTTCCACGGTCTCTCCCTCGGCGCTGGTCGCCCTGCAGGTATAGCGTCCCATCTCCTTCCTGGTCACCCGGCGGATGACCAGGTACCGGGAGGTGACCAGAGCCTCCGGTCCTTCGCCCTTGAGCTCCCGTCCCTCGTGGTACCAAGCCACGTCCGTGATCCTGGACGCGGCCACCACGGAACACTCCAGGTACACGTCGCTACCCTCACTGATGTGGCTGCCGTTGAGGCCCGTGCCCAGCCGAAGGCTCACCTCGGGCTTGTCTGCAACGGAAAAGATCCCTTGGAGTCAGTGAGACCATAAACTGCCACTCCATCATAGAAAAACACGATGCCTGTCGTGGTCTTGAGGCAGTAAAGAAGTTTGCGTAAGTTTAGTCTTGTCTCCGAGTATCCATACCAGAAGGCTGCAGAATCAACGAAATCTTAAAAGGGTCATTGTAGCAGAAAAGACAGAAGCTCATGTGGTCGTATTAAGACAGCTAGCAATTCTGCCTGGTTTCAGCCTTATGCAAAAGTAAAGTAACTTCTACTTGACATGAAGCGCAACTCTTGCCTTCTAGGTCCCTAGTGTGGTGGCCGTCCCGTCCCCTTGGTGATCCATGACGACACAAGCATTAAAAAGTTTAAAAGAAACCGTTCAGCAGACAATTTTGTTATCGTGTTTTTGTTTCGTCCCATTCGGGGCGACGTTAGCTGCAACGCAAAACATTTCATGCCACGCTTTACGTTGTCTTCTACGCTCCACTTTTGAAGCAAAGTGGCGATGCAGGCGAGTTTGTTCATGATACAACTGGAAACGGCGAGAAAAAATAACAAAGACGAGGAAGGTCTTGTCCCGTCTGCACCTTCCTCGTCTTTGTTATTTGTGCGCTGTTTCCAGTTGTATCCACCTTTGAGGTTAGAAAGCAAATATTTTATGGGACATCGGAGAAGGTCGCTTATGACAAAGCAGATCACAGAGTGGTATCCGGAGAAGTTACAGTTACTTTATTTTTTACACATGCGTTTTCTAATAATTAGTTAAAATTCCTTGGAACAGTTTTTACTCGCTAGTTTGAATGTGTGAGTATTCACGTGTAAGCCGAGTAACCAGTACATACGTGGCATAACCACAACCTCGATTTTCTACAACACAGCTATCAAGAGATGCTTAGATAATATATAGCCGTCTTCAAGGTTAGGACTTGGAAAATCTTCATACACGAGCTGTTTGATATAAGGCAATCACTTCTAGGGACGTTGTTTCCTAAGTTCTCACTTCTTCCAAACCTCGCACGTGTTTCAGTCTCAATGCGAGCTCCTTATTAGGACTTTACTAACAAAGGAAAAAAAGTACAAATACAATATTGTTTCTATGTCCTTCCATTAACACTTTTGGCGCTCGACCTGCTGGCTCTTGATCTTACAAGATGTAATACAATTTCAAGTTCAAGAGGCAAAAACGTTGAGTCGGAAGGCTATGTTTAGTGACAGTTTTAGGATGATGATGCTTTTCGGCTGCAATAATTCTACCACCATGTTCTAAATGTTCTAACGTCGCACCAGTCTTCTATACTTCTGTCTAGAAGGTTCTTTTATACTTGTGTCTAGAGGAGTTTTCTAGGATTGTGTCACGAGTCTTTTATACTTGTGTGCTTCATTGTGACTTGACGCGTGGTCAAGACACAATAAAAGACAGCGAGCTCTTTGCCGGAGGAAGGACTACAAAGGAAACTTCTTGTCGTTTTCAGGTGCCTCAAACTGTTGGTAACAATATCTAGCATAGTAAGGGTATTTCTCGTAATCAGATGCCAACTCACGAGAGAGATCAACCTTGAAGAACCGGCTCACGACACCTCTGTCGTGTGGCAGTTGTCCGTTGGTGGCTCTGCACTCCAGCAGCCTGGCCTGGCGCTCTGAGGCGGGCAGCAAGAGAATGCTTCGTGACATGTTGCCTTCAAGGCTCGCGTGGCTGAAACCTGGGTCCATGGGTCGGCCGTCCAGGAACCAGCTTATGTTGGCTGGCGGCCGGCTACCCTTGGCTTCGCACTCGAAGCCGAGACCGGCCGGAGACGTAGCCTGAGACGAAGCCATCGTCAAGCCACTTGGTGCTACGAGTTTGTTCTTATCCTGTGGCCAGCTCCAGATGGTCACGTCCGTGGGTGCGACTATTGGTTTTTGAGGAAGAGAAAAAACAACAAAAGCTGTGTTTGAGTTAGACTGGAAGACAACATCTGAATTCACAGCTTCTTTTACGTAAGGGTAGCAGAATTATTTGCCTAAGTCTCCTAAACAAAATTCTTTTTTTTCCTTTTTTTAATTTTGCATTGTGATATCGTTACAGACCACTTACTTTATATATTTTACCTATATATCTTGTCCAGGGAACTTTTTGTTTCGAACGAGCAGTTGTTTAAGTAAAGTACCACTAATATATTTTGTTTTCGAATGCAGTTGCTTAGTGTTTATTACCTCGAAGAGTAGGCACATGGTTTGTATGATCGCTTCTAAACAATTCACTAAACAGTTACACAATTATTCCAGAAAGTAATTGACTAAAGTGATTCATGACAGAGACACGACGCAGAAGCAACAAACTGAAAACCTTAGTGAGACATCTTATTTGTATGAGAAATTTCTTGGTCCAACAAACATATATGATCAAGTAAGATCATATAAGTACATATAGCGAACCATTTTTATTTTTATTTCTATTATGTATAGTTTATTATCTTTTCTGTCTTTTTTATCTTTTGTGTGAAAAGATTCGTCACTATGTTTCCACTGTTATTTCTATAGTTTATTATCTCATCTTTGCCCTGACGCTGCCAGTATGGAGCCTTCGGCTTTGTCAAGCTGTCTATTTGACAGATTATTCTGCAGGCCTCCTGCATCATGCATTTTTGGTGCAAAATAAACATTATTATTATTATACAAGAGTATATAAATAGTTATAAGAAACTGATAAGAAGTTTTTTATAACTTCTTACATAATCTTATATTGTTCTTGTATGTTTTATAATGTATCATATGCTATCATGTAATATTATCTGAGTATATGTGTTTATTGAACCAACAAATGTCATACCTATAAGATTTGTTTCAATAGGGAAGGACTATAGTCTGTGAAGCATCTACATATTTACTGTTCTACGTTGCAGACGAAACACCTATCATTGGTCTTCATATGACTAGTTCAGTCAATGAGACTGCCAAGCCGTCTTGTCCCCCCAAACGTCGTGCAGCGTCAGCGGACAGATGGCGCCATCCCCATTTTGTCACTTGGACTCGGTGATCTTTTCTGAGATAGCATTTTAACTTTAACAACTTCAACCAACTGAGCGGATCACACAGCTCAAGCGACTGCAACTAACATTTACGCCCCCCCCTCCCTCTCCCCTCCCCAAGGAAGACTCGCCAACGAAGGATTACATTCCTCACAGTGCTTACCGTATCCGATATATTTTTCACATGCTTCTTTCGTTCTTTAATTGTGGTGCCCAGCAGACTATCTAACGTATGTTCATGGAGTGAATGAAAATATTCTTCAAAAACGCCGACGCAGCGTTCCCTGTCCAGACCGCTATGTTATGGCGAGCTAGAGGGCGAGGCTGGGCGATCGCTCGCTACTCCATATGGCCGAGAGCGGTACTACTCTTCATGCCTCGATGTCACCCTCACTGTGATGTGCGAACGCTTGCAACAGCGCCGCAGCGCGATTTCTGGCTACTCTCGCCTCTCTACCCCCGCCTGCTCTCTCGTCTTCTTCGTATGCCTCTCACTTCTTGCCCGAGGAGTACAAGGTGACGCTGCTTCCCCCAAACCAGAGCCGTGTATTGGGAGAGTAGGGCCATTCATTGGTTTGAATAGGCGAGCACCTCGTGGCTAACCACAGGATGCGAAACAGCCCCTAGTGGTGGTCGTGAGCTCTAAAAATGCGACTTCACTAATTAAAGCCGTTTTAGCGTCGCTAGAGTAAAAAGGTGTAACTCTTCGTGACTGAAAATTTGGCGCATGCGAGGTTTTCGTCACGTCCATATTCAATGGTAGAATAAACGAACGTGTGCTCCGAATCAGAGCAAACTGCGTAGTTGCGATCATTGCTGCTGCGAGATTGAATGCTTCTATTTTGACGCTTTAAATGTCGTTTCCAATATTGTGACGTCGAGGTCGGCTGATTGGCCGACGGTGTGTCGCACTTTTAGTTTACGCTCTAACCGCGGGGGAATATTCGGCGCTGGCGGCGGCCTTTGCTCCGCCCATTGGCCAAACTCTCCCTATATACGGCTCTGCACCATACAGGTTATGCTCCGCTCTGTGGGCTAGAATTGGCGGGACAACCATCACCCGAGCTTTCCTTACACATTCCACTTAAATTCGGTTCAATTCGTTTTATTATCAGTAAGGCGTATGCATGTTACTTAAAAAGCAGGTTGACCCATAGCCGGTTGCTAGTTTGGGTTCATTAAGATAAGGCATTTAAGGCGTAGAGTGAGGAACAAAAGTTATTAAAAAACTACTATATGGAAATTAAAAGAACGGCAAAAAGACATTTATATAATAACAGGAGCAATGCTAATTTATCTAAACCAAGACAAAAGTCATGAGAGTGAAGGTGATTAAGAAGGCGGTGCTTGGCTAAAGTATCTGAACTTTGAAGATCGTTAGGCAGAAAATTGTAATGTTTTGTACCATCTAGCCCACCATAGCTATGGTGCCAGCGTCCACGTACTTACGAAACACGTCGACGACTAGCGATGCAGCGGCGGGCAACGAAACGTTGCTGGTTGCCTCGCAGACGAGCCTGGCGTGAAGGTCAGCGCGTCGAAGGGGGCCCAAGGAGAGAACGTTCTTTCGACCGCCGCTGGATGTCGCCACCGTCCCGAGTGGTGTCTTCACAAGCATTCCGTCGCGCTGCCAATTTAGCTTCACCTCGTGTTCGTCTGCGAAGCAAAAGCACAGACGGTTCTTAATCACATTATTGATAACTTGTTAAATTCATATAACAGCGTCGCCCTTCGAATTACTGATTTTGGGGTGCCATATAAACATTGGAAATTTCCTTATGCCTTAGTAATGCTCAGAAATGACATACATAAAAATATCGAAGGTTTTTTGCGAATCCGTGAAAGTAACATTGTGATTAACAATGCTGTGATGACAGTAAAAAAAAAGAATGAGTAAAATTTGAAGACAAAACCCCTCGCATTATTTTAGCCACAGAAGTTCAGAATCTTCAAACACAGGTCCTTCAGGGAAAATTCATAATTCTAGGCAACGGCATTCTGAAGGTCTCTAAGAACTCTATTATACATTTCGTCTAGGGAGCTATATGCAAAAATATGGGAACTGATATGCCAGCGTACCGAAACGGATATGCAAGAGTATTTGAACTGGTATGCAAGTACACTGGAACCGGATGCTCGCATATAAGCAAGCAAAAAGCGCCGAAAAAATACAGGGACGCAGACGAAGGGAAACAGGACAAGGCGCACCTCAACTGAAGTTTATTGAAAATTCACATGTTATATTGCCACAAAAACCCTGTTAACCTTATCTGCTCAGCCCGCGTTTCAAAAATTCAAACTCATTTGTAGATAACGATAGGGACGTGTCACTTATACATTTCTTCTGCCTGGTCCTAATTTCAAACGCCTCGTGTAATTCCCGCGACACTTCGACAGAAATGTATGTGACACGTCCCTATCCTTATCTACAAATGTGTTTGAATTTTTGAAACGCGGGCTGAGCAGATAGGGTAAACAGGGTTCTTGTGGCTATATAACGTGTGAATTTTCGAATAAACTTCAGTTGAGAGTGCGCCTTGTCCTGTTTCCCTTCGTCTGTGTCCCTGTATTTTTTCGGCGCTTTTTGCTTGCAATGAACCAACTGGCCCAAATCTCCACTTTGCTCGCATATAGCTCCAAACAAAACATCGCGCAGGGAGTCCGAAGGTTGGCTTAAAAAGATGAAAGAGACCGTCATGAACCAATCAGCGAGCTCGACAAACGCTAGCGCCAACAACCGAGAGCAGAAGCAATTTAAAAGAGGAAACTTGTAGAGCAACAGTAGCGGACGAATCGTAGAGTGAACACAACAGAATTCCAACTTCCGCCACACTTCCCATTAAGTCTTGCCGGCTCCCTTTCTCTACAAAAGAATCATGAAATGATTCTTGATTTTGGCGAACTAAAGGGGTTCAAAGTAAGCGTTCACTATAACGAAGCATGCGACGGGCGGCAGTTTCTTTTGTTTACAAACGCTGATTCCCGCAAAGAAAGTACCCGCATGAGGCGCAAGTTTCTTTCTTGACTTCAAATATATCCACTTTCTCGCCGAGCAACAACTGGTTCCTCACATAAAAAAAGAAATAAAGAATGGATATTTCTAGGACACGGGTAATCCGCTTACTGAGGCTTATCCGAGGTAGAACACAAAGAAGTCGTCTTTGTGCTATTTCCCGAAACATCAGAAATAGCAATACAGGAAAAAGAAATTTAAAACCAATATCCACTTCGACATCTTGTTGCATCATTTCTAAAAACAAGTGTCGTTTTTGTTTTCTCTCGTTTCTTTTGTTTTTGTAGGTCGTTTTCGCGTTCCGTTAATGATACACGATAACGATACAATGCATGTACAGATGCGTAGGCAAAGAATCAGTATATACTATATATTCTATCTCGTTATTTTCGCGGAGTGCTGTGAAAGCCACTGGTGGGACAAAGAGGAAAGCCGAGCTTTTCTAAGAAAATTGAGTGACGGGCTGAACGGGATAAAAGCGACGTGGGGTAACAGAAAAGAGGGTCCGGGTTAAGAGGGGAGTTCCTTCTTCGCCTCATCTCCAACTGCCAACGTTACACTCTCGCCATTATATGTTTGGTAACGCTGCGCACAACTAGGGAGAACCATCTGACAAAACTTCGCTGTAGGAAGTTTTGCATCGATACAGTAGACCGTTTCGATAACGAAAGAAGTCCACACGCAAGGGTGCAGATGGAGTATCGGTGTCGTTATCGGAATGCAAAAAACGATCTACAAGAACTCGAATCACACGAGGGTGAGAGAAGGGTGGTCAGGATACCCTCCCATACTTCGTTTCGCCGTAATTCAGAGCTTAGCCAACGTCTCCAATTGATGAGACCGACCGAGCAGGGCCAAAAATGGTAATGCCAGCGTGTTAAAGATTACTTCGTGCGTATACGCTATCAACCGGCTCAACGAATCGAGCGTTATGAACGCACCGTGACATTGCGCTTGTGGTTTTTGCAGTTTCTGATAAAATGGTTTTTAGCTAGTTGATCTGGATTTCGTGAAGACGTGGCCTGTGACGTCTTCTACGGGACATCAGATGACGGGGAGTAGGGACGTGTGTGGTTCCTGCTCTGCCCTGTTTTTGTTTTTGGCAGACAGCACTTCCTTCACTGTTCGGGCATCTGTGGCCTGCGCTTCCACTGGAAGTGTATCAATGTCGCGGCCGAAGACTACGATTTGCTCATGAAGAACGGAACAAGTTCGTCCAAGTGTTTGTCATATACAAGGCGAAAAGGCGTCGACAATGTTCCGAGCACCGATGACTCGTCACTTTTCGATTCCACGAACGCTGAACTTCCAGCGGTCGGCAGTGGTGAAGGTGATCGACTTTCGCGAACTTCTTCAAGTTATTTTGAATAAGATAGACCGGCTTTCCGCTCACGTCAAGTGATTGAGGGTAGATAATGAATCTCCTGTGTACCGCTAGCACTAAAGAACGCCTTGTCGCGAAAAGCGCTGCCTCACGTCCCGGAGGCCGTGCGTGGCCTTGCTCCGAAGTCGTTTTCGTCAGCGGTACAGCTGCCGAACGTTTGTCAACGAGATGCGAAACCTACATTAGCGCAGCAGCAAAACCTGGCCAGTGAATCTGGCTCCCGACCCGAAGAGGGGCCATCTCTGCCCGACCGTCGTCAAACAGTTGACAAAAATAAATATACAAATGTTCGTCGCAAAAAAATAAAATAAAACGAAAGTTGTTGAGGGCATTTGAGCGGAGAGCAGGCTGGGCGTTGTACCTCGCCCACCGAGGAAGCGTGTCCTCTTCGTTTCAAGACTGACCCCTTCAACAACGGCATCCAACGTTTCTGAGCTACTCGAAGATGTCCTTCGAGGCAAGTCAGTTCAGTGCACTAAACTTTAAACTTCCTGTGTTCAAATAAGGGCCGAACGAGAACAAGTGGTGTCACGTCTAAATTAACGAATAATCCTTCGAATGCAACGCGTTAATCGAGTTTTCAAAGTGTCGCATTCCGTAATATACTGGATGTTTGGGAGAAATGAAAACGTTGTTTTTCCTCACCAAAAAAAGATAACCTTCGCATCGCCGTATATACTGAGTATGCGCCCACCTGTAGCAAGATCAGATGCCCAAGTTGGGACGCTTAACTACTTGCTTAAAAATATTTAAAATATTTTCGGAAATTCTCAAGAAAAAAAAATGGCCTACAACAAGGTCCGCGAATATGTACGAATAAATGACATCTGCTACCGAGAATAGATCACGTTGTCTCATCGAATATATTCGGAAATCGTTCATTAATCTTAACACCAGACAGCGATAGGTTCTGAAACTTCGGCATCTGGTTCCAAACGCTATCCGCTAAATGTCTGGCGAATACCGAGCGTTCGGTGAAACGTCGTCTATTATGGCAATGAGCAAAACAGGGTTTCATTTTGTCCTAAACACTCGGTGTGGGGAGAGATGCTGAGGAAGAGAGATGATAGCGCGCGGGGACGTCAGATGGCCGATCTTTGATTGGAATGATTAGCGGGTAGCCTTTGTCCTTACTCACTGTTCGAACAACGAACACTGGTGGCGTGCGTCGTTCGAACGTCTTAGAACAGTGAGTAGATATAAAAGCAGATAGAATTACGTCTAGCCACTGGAGATGGACGTTGATTAGAAAGTAGTTTAACCCAATTAATCGCAGCTTTTAATTGATTAATTAATCGATTCATCGGTGGCGTTGACTTTGAGGCGCCACATTGCACCGAGGTGTCAAGTGGCAGGTTTAAAAGTAAAGTATTTGTGCGATATTATTTGTAACTCGTGATAAGTCCGGTGGCAATCATAGGGAGTGCTAAGGGGATTTACCCTGGAATACAAGCGATGCCTCCTAAAATATATGAAGGAGCACCAATGAGTAAAGTGGAAATTGTATATTCTTAACTTCTCTAATCAAGAAACTCAACCTATTAATCGGTAAAAAATGTTATTCGCGATGAAAGCTTCGATTGATTAATCGGAAGGTTAATTCATCGATTTCCCAGCTCCACTACGCACCCATCATTTCAACGCTGAGCTCATCGCTTCCACGACACCGCGCGCTACCATCTCCTCCTCTTCCTTAGTCGCGTCCTCCTCTCCCTTAGTCGCTTGCCGTATAATTCAACCGCGGTGGCTGCGGAGACGGTGCCCGGATGGCGAGTTCGGTTAATCCGTGTGGATCTGCATTCCCGCGCACGCGTTCGCGAACGTGTTTTGCGAGTGTGTCTTTCGTCGTGCCTTCGAGAAGTACAAGACCCACACGTGTACTCGTCATGAATCCGTATCTAGTAGCGCAGGAGCGCTTCGTCAACGTGACTCACTACTCGGCGACCTCGAATCGCCGATGGTCCTCTCTTTTTTATAAAAATCCCATCGTGCTTATATGAGGAAACGCACCAATTGTGAGACTCCAGCGAAATCATCGACGGCACCTTGAGGCTGGAATAGAAAGTTTTGGCGGCGAGTTCGCTCACCGGCCGCCTTCGCGAGAAAATAGGACATTCCCCGCGCCTGGAGGCCTAAAGGCGAAGCCGGTGAAAGTTGGTTGTAAAACACGCGGTGACAATCGCTAATACTCCGTCTCACATGTGTCCCGATCGCAGTCAATGCTAGCATCCAGTACATGCAATTTGTTTTCTTCTGTGAGTTATTGGTTTAGGCGGGAAGAGCACACGCATAAATACCGACGTGCGCGCCATGACGACGCACTTTTGGCTCTTCATCGATCGGCTTCCACAGGACCCTATACGCCTCGCAAGTGGGCTCATTTTCGTCTTCTGCGCATGAGAAAGGAAGTAGCGGTGACGTCAGAACGCCGAGCCCTGATTGGCTGATCGCGGTCCCCTATCTGAGCGTCGTCTGCTCCTTTGCAACAACGTCTGCTCGCAACGTCGTCTGCGTCTGTCTTACCTTTCCTGCGACTTTCGGAAGTGCAGGTCTTTACGAGCGAGCTCGACTTCGCCTTTCAGAGAAGGCAGACGAAATAACTCGAGCGGTTCGTTGTTTTTGTCGAACAACTAGCAGACGCGCATCAAGGAGGGAAGTCAAAGTACTCACTGGCGAGGTGTCCTGAGACGCCGAGGTTTGTTTGCTAAGAACCGAGAGTGAGCGTGTTAGTGTCCGCAAGTTCCCTCCCAAATACTTTTTCCCCCTTTCGTGTGCGGCAAGACTCCTCATTCTTTAACGGCGTCGGCGGGTTGGCGCAGTTAACGTCGTCTGCTTTACGTCTGCTAGTCAAAGCGATGGCTCCTTTACCTTTCCTGCGTCTGTCGGATATTCACCGCTTTTTCACCGGCGAGAGTCACCGTTGCCTCGGAAAACAAGGAGATGACAAGAGGAAGAGATTGACCTCTTAATCTAAAATTGAGGTCAGTGATCACAGTATAATACGGGAAGGGTTCACAAGGGTCGCGCGGGCACATTCCATTCAGCACGCCAGCCGGTCGTGGGCAGACGGTCACCGAGTCGGAGTGGCTGCTAGGCCTATCTGCCGAGTTCGCTTGGTCGGTGTCGGTGGAATCGTGGCCGTTGGAGCTTTTCCCGGGTGTTTGTGGATCCAGCGTTCTTGTTCGTCGTGGTCTGGTTCAAGTACTTTTACTTTTTTCTTGCTGCTTGAAGTCGGGACGCGAGAGAAGCGCACGTAGAAAAATAAACGTCCGTTGGTCGTCGCGACCGCGACGCTGTCGGCCATGCTGATTTGATCGTAACAAGTGCGTAGCTTCGGAGCTGTCGTAGGATTTTGTCGTAACCTGCGCAAAACTTACGAAAATTTCGGTTCGTGAATACGAATTTGTTTTTAAGTTTTGTCTTACGCATATTTTTGGCGTAAGATAGTTTCGTGAATCTGGCCTCTCCACTTGCAAAAGTCGCAGGAAAGGTAAGACAGACGCAGACGACGTTGCGAGCAGACGA
This sequence comes from Ixodes ricinus, assembly GCA_037355805.1. Taxonomy (NCBI): domain Eukaryota; kingdom Metazoa; phylum Arthropoda; class Arachnida; order Ixodida; family Ixodidae; genus Ixodes; species Ixodes ricinus. Next base: position 45,069 of record JAZHYW010070263.1, read on the forward strand.
CGTTGCAAAGGAGCAGACGACGCTCAGATAGGGGACCGCGATCAGCCAATCAGGGCTCGGCGTTCTGACGTCACCGCTACCCCCTGCGCGAGAAGCAGACGAACTTGCCCTCCGCATAGGGTTGACTGCGGACGAACGATGGAATCCGCGAGACAGGTACACTCTAGCTATCAACATGAAATAGGTTGAATGGATGGATGGATGATTATTGGCTATGCCCTTTGTAACAGACGGTAGCTTGCGCCACCTAGCTTGAGAAAATGTTTTCCTGTCCCACTTAAACACCCAATTTCTTTTTCTCTAGATCCCCGCAACTATCACCGGGCCGAGGGAAAAGAACCACCAGGCTGACCTTTGGGGGATTGGGGAAGTACAAAATAAAAAGAAAAAAGAAGGAAAACGGTTCTTTGCTGATGGGGTGTGTTTCCTACAAACGTGATAGAAGTACGAAAGCCCTTTTTGTTTAACGTACGTTGATCCACTTCGCAGCTGAGGCGAACGGTGTCGCCCTCTGCGTACGGTCCGGCGGTGTTTGCGAGGACTTGACCGCGGGCGTCCTTGATCACCGGTGGACTCAGGTGCACTGTGCGAAAAAGAAGCAAATACCGCGTTGTATAAAAAATGCGAGCGGAAATAAGAGTGAAAAATTTGGCGGGTCGGTCAATGTTTACAGTTTTATATTTAAAATCTGCAAAAAAAACAAAAAAGTTTGCATGGGGCGTTTAGCACTAAAAATAACGTTCTTTTTTCCCTACCTACAGTGTCAAAAATGTCTGTCAGTTCATTTCCCTAACAGAACGAAGAGACAGCCGATTACGACGAACAATAAAACCATCCAGGCCATTCACGAAGCTTAGTGTACAACTATAAACAAAAGAAGAAAACAAAAATGCGGCTTGGGCAGGGACGGTGAGCACGACGTTTCACCGGCTCACTGTACCTGCGCAAATGGATTTTTTATTTTATTTCTAGCAATCGTATTCTGAGCCTTGCCATTTTCCGGGACCCTCGTATTGATCGGCGTGGTTGGCTGCCTTCCTGTTGGGCGAAAAAGTGAACTCATATGAATTATTTCTAGACTCAGATGCGTATGTTCCGTCTCAGGTCTGGTTTGTTCTGATTGCCGTAGTTATTCTGGTAAAAAAAAAATACAGCGATTACAATTGGCCTTAAACCTTTTACTCCGTGTACGGTTTTTTGCTACATCGATTCACCGGGTATCGCAAATATTGTTTCAGTTATTGTTTGCCATTGTGACTATTTCTGTTCTGCGCGCCACCTATAGTGTTTGTGACGTCATCATTCCAAGGTATACAGTGAGGTCAGCTGAGGAGGCGTCATGGGCAGACGCAACATTGTTCGATAAACGCTTTCGTGCGCATGCGTAGTTCCCATGAATAATGGTTCCCTTATAAGTCAGGAAGGCTTAAATAGTGGTACAAACGAATTGGCGGGCACCGAAAATCTAAGTAAAGCAATATGGCAAAACTATACAAAAAATATCGTTCTTATAATTTCACTTTCCATCAACTCTCTTAAACAGTGACACGTGACCCTTTCGTTCCGGTCACACTGCTTAACACATCACACAAAACACCGTCTGCAGAAACTGTCTGAGTGAGGCGTGTTTCTTTCTGTATGGCGGTCACGAAGGTATAAAGCTCTCGGAGGCGGCATGACGTCACCAAGGGTCAAGACAGAAGTGTGGAGGGACACGCCCCCAACGATGATTAAAGCCAAGAGACGCTATTGGACGAAAAGGAGAGCTCTCGCCTTTTCGTCCAATAGCGGCTCTCGGTTTTGGTCATCGTTGGGGGCGTGTCCGTCCACACTTCTGTCTTTACCTCTGGTGACGTCATGTCGCCCCCAGACGCCTCCCACACCTCCACGATGGCGGTCATGTCACATTTGTCGTACGAAAACTCTCTAAGGACATGTTCGAAGCGTACTAATGAATGAAGCAAACAGGGTCCGAATATGCCCGGTGCGTGTCCGCGGATATTTCTGTCATAATTTCTGAAGAAGACACGATCACCATGTCTTCTGCATGATCCCCATGTCTTCTGCATGATCCCCATGTCTTCTGCATGATGCATGTGAGGAGTGCGACTTTATGCCTCACGGAAAGGCCTCCTTTTCCCGCATCTTTATATTTTCATTCAGTTTTTGCTTCGTCACTCACAATGCCTCTGTCGCCGCTCGACTTAGAAAATCAATCCTCTTGGCCACGATCTTTGTCTAATCGGTTTGGCGTCACTGGAGCGAAAAGCGACCGAGAAAGAGAATGAACCGAACCAAAGCGTAGACTAAATATGATACGCCAGCCGCACGAACGAAAGGATTGGTTGCTGCAAACAATGCAGATGTAAACAACGGAAACGCTCTTTTTCGACCTCCCGCATTTGACTATGGAAATTCGGGAGATTGGGGCCTGCTCGGCCTATGCAAATTTTAGATTGCGTAAAGAGTATTCGTTGAGCGAATACCCTCGAGGATGCAGAGAGTCCATTGTTTTTCGAAAGGAAGCTCTTATATGACGCGTTACGCCATCATCTACTGGACCGATCGCGTTGAACTTTGCTCTCATTGGAAATGTAGCGGATTTGAAACTGACTTACTTGTTACCCATAAAACTATTGCAATAATTACGTTTGTAGGATTGCAATTATTAGCGATGAATGGGATTGGGTTATTTTAGCCACCGACAGCTTAAGAAAGGGCATGCATGGCTTATTACTTTGGCGCTTGTTGCTTCGTGATTCGTTCTTTGGCGTTCGCTTTCGTAAAAGATAATGTCGCATTTTCATTGATTGCGGGGCGATAATGAGATGCTTGGGGTTCGCCACTCTCTGCGTTTCTTACGAGTGACCATAGTCTTTAGTTAGGAAAAATAGGGTGTCCGAAATGCCGAGGCTCGATCTAAGATGGGCCGCAAAAATTGGCGCCTGCATGTAGCAATTCAAACTTTTCGTTAACGGTGTATTTCACAGGGGGTTCTACCTTGTAAAATTACAAGGCGTAGCTCCCATTCTGTAAAAAAAAAGTGTAAAAAACTTGCCAGAGTCAACGGCGGATGGTGACGCGGACGACGGGTGGCGGGGCACGTTTGGCGCACGTACTGTTAGAGGCGTCGGGAGCAGCTTCGAAAAGTGTAGCCCACGAGCGAAAGAAAGCAGACGATACGCAGACAAAATCCGTCAGCGGCAGGAGCGCCGTCGTTATGCATCCGCGTTTTAATTTAATATTTTATTACTTCAGGTTTTGTTATTGTTGTCCGCATTCATTTTGAAACCAAAGGTATATTACAGAAAGCTTATGTTCATTTGAATAGACCGCGGCCGTCGCAAGCAGTCTCGACATTTTTTTTTTTTTTCAACAATCCGCAACAGAAGGTAGCGCCATCTATCAATACGTGCGCCAAACGCTCCCTGCCACTCGACGCGGTCGTCTGCGTCGGCGTCCACCGTTGACCCTGGCAAGATTTCTGGCTCTATTTGTCACAAAAAGAGCTACGCCTTGTAATTTTACAACGTTAAACCCACCTGTGAAATACACCTTTGACAAAAAGTTTAGATTGCTACATGCAGGGGCCGATTTTACCGGTCAATTTTAGATCGAGCGTCGGCATTTCAAACACCCCATATATTAGTCTTGTACACGGTACCTGAAGAGAGTAATCGATGGACAAATAGATTCTTGCTTTAAAAAAAATACAGTGGCAAACAAACTTGTTTGCGGATGATTGTTTGGTTTATTTGCCGACTAAGACATCCGAAGACCAGGCAGCATTGAATGACAGTTTGGACTCTATTAAGCAATGGTGCTGCCAATGGCAAATGGAAATTAACTTTAAAAAATCATCATATACCCACGTAACTAATAAGAAGAATGTATCTCTATTTCAGTATCGCATTGGGAATGTAGAACTGTCAAGAACAGAAACGTTCAAGTACCTAGGGGTAACGATAAGTCAAAACTTAAAATGGCAACCCCATATTGTAAACATCTGTGCAGCTGCGTATAGGAAATTATGCATGCTTAGACATAAACTTAAAAATAGCAATAAGGAAATAAGACTTACAGCATACAAAACACTAATACGACCTACTCTAGAGTACGCTTCGGTCGTTTGGGACCCCGCAACCAAAACCGACATAAACAGGCTTGAGAGAATACAGAGGAAGGCAGCACGTTTTATAACTTCAGATTACAGATCAACGTCCTCTGTAACAGAAATGTTGAATGCTTGTGGACTTGAACCTTTAGCGGTTAGGAGAAAAATTGCACGGTTAAAGCTTTTGTTTTTGATTTATCATGGCCAAGTAAAAATCAACCGCGACATTTATTTTATGAACATTACCAACAGATCAGCTAGATTAAATCATTCTAAAGCATTGCAGTCATATATGGCCAGAATAGATGTTTTCAAGTATTCATTTTTTGCAAATACAATTAACGATTGGAATAAGCTTCCCGAGTACATTGTGAATCTCAGCGATATTTCAATGTTTGAGGATGCTGTTAGACTTCTTTACTGTGTTTAAAACGTAAGCATATCGCCTCGGTGTTATATTTTCTTGTCTTTCAAGTTAAATATGTAGATATCGCGTGATTGTTTGAATCTTGTATTGATGTTCTCTCTATATTGTATTTTTTTTTCTTTTTTGAGTTCGAATGTACACGGCACGTGCCTTCGATTATAGTTGATTATTGTGGTCAGCATATTGTTATTGTTACAATGACTATCTGTTTTTTTTTTTTTTTTTTACGTGCATTTACTTTTTATTTTTTTTGTCGTGCTATGCGCGCGTTTTGTATTAAATTTCACAAGTACGGTATTTTCAAACTTTTTATTGGAGATATGAACTGTATCGCTTTGCTGTATGTTGTTCCTCCCTGCCACGGCCCACGGGCCAGCAGTATGTATAAATAAATAAATAAAAAGCATTTAATTAGCTTACTTAATTACTCGAGACGAAAAGTGATTGACCGTTATTTGGAAAAGTAACCGTTAATTTTACGATTACTGCAGATTTTTTAAAACGACATATTTTTCTGCCGGTTTGAAGGCGAGTCCTTCGTACTGTCCTATCATTGGATTAGAATGATCAAATTATCAACTATTTATCGTCTTGATCCACTAATTTGGGTAAGCCATTCTCTTGTCAAAGATTTTGTTCGAGGACTCTTTGGTAGGAAACTTGCACAAACCAATGGTGCCATTAGAAAGTGCAGCGAAGAATGGTGCTGGTTACAAGTAGTTTTGGTACCTGCAAAAGGTAATCAGATTATTTTTAGAATTCCTTCCTAATAAATGTAATCAAATTATTTCAAAATTGCTCTAAAATATAATCGAATACAAGTAATATGATTGTTTGTGATGAGTGCTGTACAACTCTGGCTATGTGAAAGATAATATCCATTCGGGCAGTTTCTTTGTCATAATCTATGAGCTCCTGGGGTTGTTAATATGGGGGTCTGCAGAACGTCTTTCGCGGGATGTGGTAATAGCAAAACCCTATTGTCTTCTTTTTTTCTTTTGAGAAGGGACAGCGTTTGAATTTAATGTCTAATTTCCCAGCATAGGGTAGTAGCGATAATATTTCCTGGAGAAGGGGAACAAGGGTGACAAAGGACAAACACAAATTCCCAAACACAGCTAGTTGACTGGTGCACGACCGATAAATAATCCGCCTGGTCCTGGTATCGAACCAGAGACCTCTCCAGTTCCAGTGGAGCGCTCTACCAACTGAGCTAACCAGGAGTTAGACGTCAGTGGAGCAGACGGGTTTAAACACCGGCCACCAGTTTAAGACCAACAAGGATGAATGGCCTGCATTTTTAGTGTTGTGGTAATAAAGCAATACATGCAAAGGTGCAAGCTAGCCGGACAAAAATGACCATAATAATCCATGGAGAAGGGGAACAAGGGGGCCAAAAGACAAACACAGGGATTATTATCGTTATTCATATCCATCTAGCTTGCACCTTTGCATTAATTTGTGGAGATCTGGTTGCCCCCCTCCGCGCTGAGCCTCGGAGCTCGGCATTCCAGCTACTCGGACTCCGTCGTTGGCCCGGTAGAAGCTGAACGCGCTCAGCCTCCGAGATGCTTCATGCCTCGGGGGCTGTTTCGATGGCCTCGCGCACCAGAAGATCCGGCTGCAACACACCCAACTGACGTCACGCGAGTGGCTTGATAGCGGAGCTTCCCAATTGGTCGTAGGATGGACTCAGAACAAAGGGGCCAAGGTGTGAAAAGGGGGCGCGGGACAAACCGGGGCTCTCTCGAGCGGCGGACGGCGGACGGGAAGGTGCGTGCAGCGGTGACCGGAGAGAAGGAAGGCGCTGGCGCGGGAATGGGCGAGAGACGGACGTGAGAGGGGAAGGGCGAAGACGATGTCGAGCAGCGGACTCGACGGACGGACCGGACAGAGACCCTGGACGACGACGTCCCCATGACGCGGTGTGGACGACCACCGCTGGGACTAGGAGCAGCTGCAGTGGCAGCGGACCTCCCCAAGGCCTCGCTGATGACCGTTCCCCGAACCCGAAACCCCCCAGGCGATACGCGAGTCAATAAACCCTTTTCCTGAGAGCGAAGTATTGCCGTGTCATGTTCATCCGGAGACAGGGTCTGAAGGAATCGGAGTTAGAAGCTCGCAAATTGCATTATCACCATAGGGTTGTGCGCTAAACCCGCGGAACCCAAAGAAGGAGAGGGCCAGCTGCCTCCCTTTTCACCTCTCTGCGGACGCCGAATAGTTGTAAACGTCATCGCACACGATCCAAAAATAGCCCGAGAAATACACGCGTAGATCTCGTTCTTTCGGGTACGTCAATCAAAAGTAGAAGTCGGCTTCCACACTTTCATCGCTGAAGATGGTCATTTGTTTTCCCCTTCGCTCTTTATTTTCCCGTTTTTGTCTTCCATTCTTGTCATGTGTGTCGCGTAAGTGGCTTCGCGAATCGTAAATATATCTATTGAGTCTCCACCAGGCTTGTATGTCGTTTAGAGCGTGTACTACACTGCGTTCAATACGAGTTGAAACCGTTCCAGTGCTTGTTTGGCGTACCTGCCAATCCTTGGAGGAGCTATGGTCCGAACTAGGAATGGAATGCGAAGTTGAGGTCCCAAACTTCGGACTCTGACATATTTAGATATAATTGTTTAGCTTTCGGGCACCGCGGACGCAGAAGTGGGCCGGTTCGGGTGTTTTTATGCCATATTGATCGTGATTGTACTTTACAAGACCGAGGGAAAACAATTGGAAAGTAAAGTGGTAAAGTGGTCTGGAAAAGCCGTCGTCGTCAAGACAACACATGGGGTAATCTGAGTTTAGTGTAATTAGGTTTCGTTTAGGGTCATTAGTGCCGCCTGTTCGAGTCAGTTATTTCCCAAAGTGTCCAAACTGCCCGATAACGGCTCGGGATCTCCATGAGTCCATAAGCGATTTCATGAGTAATGTGTCTGGAGCCGTACTTCTAGCGTCATTTGTAAGAGGCTTTCCTTTTAATAGCGTCTTCCTGCTTGGTATACGTTAGAAGTGTACTGACTTCCGGAAATGTTTATGCGTGGAAGCGAAACTCCTTTCGCGCACCAAGCTTGTGGAGAAAAAGGAAAGTCGCGCTTGTATCGCTTCCGCTGCTGCCAACACTGGCCGTCGGCAGCGAGGTTTGAATAAAGGTAAACGATTACGAAATGCTTATATCGAAGAGACGCGGCCGTTATTGTCGACGTCGTTTGTCTCTGGCATCGTTTATCAAAACGCTGGCCATCGATCTCGGCACCCGAAACACAGCCTTGTGAAACTTGGTTTTTGGTCCCTTTATTTTCTCGTCGATTTGGCTGGACACGATTAAATATGAGATTTTTTGTTGTTCTTAGGTTACAGAAGAATCGCGAGCCTCTTTTCAAAACGACGTCCATACTTCTATAAGTTTTGGAATAAGAGTTTTTTTTTTTCCAATTGGGCGGTCGGAACAGGTACTGATGTTCCTTTACATACGATATATCGAGCTTGCATTAGGATTAGTTACTGTTTTAAGTATGTATAGCTGCTCGGTACTCTCTTGGTTGCTCCCAAATCATAAGGTTAGTAAATCTTTAATGTGGACGTAGTGCATTTCTGTTCGTCATACAAGAAGTATGGCAAACATCACAACTTTACAAGTAGAGTCCCATTTTGGTGTTTATGAACAATAGTGTTTTCCCCTAAGACCTGTAAGCACTTCTCATGTGCAGGAGCTTGTTCTTATTTTTAATGTATGGATGGATGTTAATGGCTAAACCCTTTGTAACGGGCGGTAGCTTGCGCCACCTAGCCTAAAACTCCTGTAGCATAGGCGCAAGCTCAGTTCTTCAGCTGTGACTTCACCGGCTTTTTGTGACGTCAGAAACATGACTCGGTGTTGAATAGACGACATAAGGCACGGAACAGCACTAATTTACAAACCTATTCATTCACTCAATGATCAACTAACTTTACAAAACGATCTCACATTAATAATTCAATGCTGCCAAAAAAGGCAAATCACCTTACATTTCAATAAATGTAAATCGCTCTGATTTTCACGCCGTTCACTTGTTGCATCATTTTCGTATCACTTCGCTATCACCCCGGTGACGCCATGGTTGTCATACAAATGCCTGGGAATCCATCTTACCTCTGACTTATCACGGATTACTCACATAATCTCTCTCCTTGCTAATGCTAACCACACTCGGATTTTTACGCCCTAATCTCAGACTAGCGACACCCTGAGTAAAACAACTAGCCTACACTAGTAAGATTAAAACTAGAATAAGCTTCCGCAACATGGTCTTCATGGCAGTCATACTTAATTAACGCACTAGAAGCCGTTCAAAATAGATAATTTCGTTTTATTTATCCTGACTACTCTCCATATACTAGCATAACAGGATTACGCCGATCAGCTAATCTGGACGCACTTTCACTCCGCCGGAGTGTATCGATCGCGCCTCTCCCTTCTTCATCGGAACGTTTATCACTACGAGCATCTCAAAAAGAGTCTTTGCTATCATCTGCTTACCGAATTTTCTCTCGTTTCGACCATTCTTGCAAATTACGTGAAATTTCATCGTTCACAGTATCTTATCAAATGTCTACATTACCATTGGCCATAAAAGACTGGAACGCACTACCTGACAGCATTCTTTCCATAAATAACACTAGCATATTTGCAGCTGCCACTACCCTGTTCCTCTCTAACCCCCTTATATAGATTTCAGTCCTTTAGCGTTTGTTCAAGTTGGCTTGATTGTGATTTCGTTTATAAGTGTGCTCTCCCCCCCCCCTTCCCCCTTGTGTAATACCCTTTTGGGCCTTCAAGGAAAATAAATTACGATGATAAGGGATGCTTTTTGAAGTAATGTGCCGCGACAAAAGTATCCCGTTTCTTAATTGACCCTTCTCCGGAAGGTCCGTCAAAATGAATATTCGAGTTGTACAGTGCTAATCACACTTGTCCATAACGCGCGAGCGTGCGGCTTTCTCCGGGGAGCGCTAGACTGGTGGCATTCGCGAAAACTAATCTAATCACGTGGCGCAACATGGAATGTGCCCACTCTATCAGCTGGCCGCGAACGCGGAAGGCTGCTCTTCCCGCTTTTTACAAACAACATTGCTCGAACAATAAACAAACTATAAAGCATGTAGGCGTATCAACGATGTCGTCATCAAAAAACAAAAATATATCATAAAGCACTTTATTTTTATTGCTTATCAAGCTGATAGAGTTGGCAGGACACCCCTCGAGCGGGCCGTTTCAGGTTTCGCCACGTGACTAGCTTAGTTTCCGCGAATGCCACAAGTTTAGCGCTCCCCGGAAAAAGCCGCACGCTCGCGCGTTATAGAGAAGAGTGACTAGCACTGTACTTTTAAAGGAATTATGAATTATTATCTTTAATTTCGCTTTGGCCTTTTGTTTTCCGCCTCATGACGTCACCACGGGCACATAACGATGATGATGATGATGGCGACGATGACGACGGCGATGGCGTTGATGATGATGATGACGGTTAGTTGCTGTTGGCGATCCTTGCGGTGTTACAGCAGCTGAGCTGCATGCCGCAGACGCTAATTATGCTGCAGGTGGCTCTCCAGCTGGAGTGTCCACGGAAGCATCAGCAGCCACGAGTTGTAACATCGTAACAAAAGCGACTCCTGAGTCCACTCTTTTCTCGCCTGGCAATGTACACCCAAAGGCTCACTTCGTGTCGACGAAGCGACTGAATAAGCCGATAGCTCCCGTGATGTACGGTGTCCGATCGAAAACAAAACAAAACATTACCCTGTTTTTCGGCCTACATTGATACACTATGCATCGCAGAAAGTTGAAACTCTATGAGAATGTGACGCTAGCGGTGGCGATGAAATGCGAAAGTGTGAGACCATGACGCAATGAAGACAATTTCACACTGCAATCTGGTTGTGTTGTTTCGTGTTTGAATTTGCTGCGGGTTGCTATTTCGTGAAACGCCGAGCCCTGATTGGCTCTGTCTGGGATATAGTGGGTAGGCCACAATGCTAGCTGCCTCGAGGTCTCGTGCACTATACCCTTCCAATCAGAGCCAATCAGAGCTCGGCGTTGTGACGTCACTGCGATCCTTGAGCAAGAAGCAGACGAACTTGCGCTCCGCGCATACTCCGTTTCTCTTGATGTTATACCGCAGTCGACGCTACGAGCCATCGTGGCCAATCCATTGCTGAAAGTGTGTCAAGTGGCCTTCCCGTTGCGTACAACTGCAAGTGGAGCAGGATGTCACGTGGCAGAGAAAAAGCGCTGAATTGGTTTTGATGGCTCGTAGCATTTGCTGCGGTAGATTGTTCAATGCATCGTTACAATCAGTTTGTCGCGTTACCGTTATTCTTTTTTTTGGGTGCTCACAAAAAAGCGCATTCATGAAACGAAAAAAAAAGAACTATATTAAACTCGAGATAACGCTCGATTTATGCTACGTCTGAGCAGTATCACGCAGGCAAGCGGCAGATAAGGAGCATGGGTTGTGTGCGGTCAACGCAGCCTAGCAGCAGACGACGCTCACACCGGAAAGAGCTTTGTGCTCACGTGCCTAATCTCTCCCATATCGCCGCACCCCTCCGAAGGCGCGGCGCTAGCCGGCCCAGGTGGTCGACGCTCGGTTGATATTATTAAAACCTTGGGCCACTCTACATTGGCATAAAATGGGCAATCTTGGCCTGAAAGGTCCATTGGCTTGCGAATTTTGGATGAACACTGGCATAAAATGGGAAATCTTGGCCTGTCAGTTCCATTGGCTTGCGAATAGTAAATGAACACTGGCATAAAATGGGTAATCTTTGCCTCTCAGTTCCATTGGCTTGCGAATATTCGATGAACACTGACATAAAATGGGTTATATTGGCCTACCAGTTTCATTGGCTTGTGAATATTGGATGAATACTCTCTTAAAACGGTCAATGTTGGCCTTTGTGTACCCGTAGCTTGCTTACACTGGATGAACACTGGAATAAAATGGTCAACGTTGGCCTGTCGGTACCATCGGCATTCCAATATTTGATGGGGACTGGCATAAATGGTCACTGTTGGCTTGTGTGTACCATTGGCTTGCCAAGGTTGGATAAACAGGATCTTTTAATGGTTAATGTTGGCCTGTTAGTACCATTGGCTCATCGGCATTGCAAGCACACTGTCATATAATGGTCAATGTTAGTCTGACAATGCAATTGGAATAATATTGAAAGCATGTTGAAATAGGCTGGTTTAAGGGTGTTCGTTTTGCCGGGACATGTTGAGGTTGCTCGATGCGCTTGTCACCCATGCTTAGTTTTGTCACCGCGCGATTCCGGCGGTTTCCTGCAAAGTAGGAGATAAAATGACAAGGTACAGACCTTACAGGTGATGTTTTGCTGCCTCTTTGTGCATATTAAGGCATCACCAGCGTTATGGGCTCATCGGGACCGCCAAGAACTGTCCATGCACCGACGCCGCCAAATGCATGAGACCTTTCTCTCTTGATTGTTTTATTAACTCTACGATCTCGACATAAAGGCTTCGTACCCTAACTAACGTTGTGAACTGTACTTCGTGTCAGGTGAGGAACTTCTTTGCGATTTACTAGAACAATACAATATTCTGAAATGTGCTTATACAAAGACGCATCTTGGTTTAAAACAGCGCAACAAGACAAGGGCAAAGTAAAGACGAGACAGACAACAGTGCTGTATTAAACCAAGATGCTAATCAACCAACTAGCCGAAACATGCCTTTTAACATACAAAGACGGCTCTATGAGTTTATGGGACTACAGCTGCCACAATAAGACGTCGAATGCCTCCGAAATGGCTACAGGGCACTGACAGCAGATGACGATGTTGGTTTCGATATCGAGTCGAACCTGAAGTGACGCCATGTGGAAAGAATTTATACTTAAAAGCGAAAAAAAGAAAACGAGCACAAAGAAGTAGGAGTGAACACACGGAGCGCTACTGGCTACTGAATTTTATATAGAAAACACGAACATATATACACATTTTATTATACCTTACCCCAAATGAACCTAAATTCCTTATTCAACGAAGTGAGTGACGACGCATTGATGCACCCGTCATACTCCTTTACCTTGATATTGAACGCTTCAAGAAGTTTTTCTACCTTTTTTCGTTTTATACTTGCCCGCAACCTGTGTTTTATCCAGCAAAGAATCACACGAACACCTATCACAGTGAACCGCCAATTTCCCCGAAGGAGACCGCTCTACAGAAAGTGTGTACAATCGGCTGGTGCACGAAAGCACCCGATGTCACAATCCCCGTGTCAAATGTCCCACGACTAAGGCCCCGCCCTTTTGCCCCGCCTTCAAAAGGCTAGTTTCATCAGAAGCCCAAGACGCGAATTCCCAGATCATGTGGCCGGGTCCTCACCGTAACGGCGAAGCATTCTGTTTTTAATCAAGAGACGGTAAGTGTGTACGCGAGCGTGTGTAACGTAATCATGGCGCCATTCGTAGACCCTCAACATATTAGGTTAAGGCATGAAACAATTTCCTGCTGGCAAGACTTTTTTCTTTTTCTTTTTCGCTGAAATAAATGCTCCAGGCTCAAACAATGCCATTTCAGGCTTATTTTTGTTTTATTTTGTGATCCAAACAACGCCATGTTCCCAAACTTTCGTATTCTATCGCCCACTGCTATTGTCATATTCACACGGAGTTTCACCTTTCCCCGATGCGTTGCTTATTTACGGGGGTCGAAACACGGGGTTTTGATTTTCTTCATTGGACTCTGTACTTTGTTGACACGTCGGGTCTGATACTTTCGATTCATGGGCGGCGAAGGACGCTAACCACGCCATACGAAGCCGAGTAATACCAAGCGCCGTGATTTCGCTCAATGCTGCGCGGACGGGAAACCCGGACGTTCGTTGCCGAGCTGCCACGCGTTATTTCGCCGCCGGCATCTCGCCGCCACTAATCTTAACAGTCAGGCGTCTGCGTTGACAAAGCTTGTTGTGGCGCGTTTTGTGCTCGGGTCATTGTTAGACTACGGCGATTTCCGCCATCGCACTAATCGACCACGACCGCCAACTCGAATATTTGCCGACGGATGTCACCGAACGGCCCAGCGGAGAGGCGACGCAGTGCACTATCTTTTGATCCGCGAGCCCGCGCCTTTGCTGGATTCCCGGCTCCGAGCTAATCCGGCACCAGTCGTGTCTACACTTCACTCGATGGAAGTGATAGATTACAATTACAATTATTCTCGGTTAATAAACAAATTCAATTAGATATCTCGATTACTTGAGAAGAAAAGCAATTAGACGTTACTCCCGAAAAAGTGACTGCGTTCCTTTTCCGATTACTACATAATTATCAAAGGACAGATTTTCTTTTGTTTGCGGGTTTGAAAAAAGTTTTTTTTATACTGTCTATTATTCGATTGGAATAAACCGAATTAAAAACTACTTATCTCGTTAACCTATTAATTTCGAGAATTTTATGGTAGGAAACGATAGAAACAAATGGCGCCATTAAAAAGTGTGGAGGAAAATAGTAACGGTTGCGAGTAATTTTAATACTTCCAAAAATAATCAGATTACTCTTGCGATTACTTCCTTCTGAACGTATTCGAATGATTTCAAAATTGCATCAAAAAGTAATATATTACAAGTAATTTCATCACTTGTAGTGAGTACCGTACATGTCTGTAAACTGGCACCTTGAATCAAATCAAATCATACACGCGCAAAAAAAAAAATCTTTTAGGAAGTGCGAACAAAAAATAGTTTTTTTTTTGTTTTTCTTCTTGTCCTAATGAGCCGCTTATCTTTGACGCAACTAAACGATACGCAGATATAAACACTGAAAACTTAAGAAAGACGGGGCGTGGCGACTGACGAGCATCACAGTATCGCTCCGGAACCAATCAGATTGCAGCATCAGTCGAAAATACCGCCGAACAGCCAATCACGAGGCAAGAATCATTAACATAATAAGCCCCGTTCTGGGTTTTTTAAAGGCACTCTCAAGTGGATTCTGAGATCGTCTATTTATAGTGATAACTCAAACTACGGGCTCTAAGCATCCTAAAAAAAGAAAAAAGAACACGACATTTTATTTGCGAGTGGTAAATTTTCCTATTAAAAATATCATTAAAAATTTGTTACACGATTGGTTTTCTGCGCCTTGGAGCAGACACCCTTGGGCCGGTTTGTTCATCTCGCAGTTGCGGCGGTGGTTGCGGCGAAGAGGATTTTTATGTCACGTGACCAGCTCCATGGGGACATGAAAGTACCTATAGCGCTCCTGCCCAATGGCACAGAGCCGTGTCGCTTAGAGCATCTCAGTTTGATTTCGCCCGCAGAAACTGACCACAGAGGCTCGCAATATGAGCCCAATTAACCGCTCCCTTACACTTTAGGAGAGGCAAGGAAAGTTACGGCCAGGGAAAGTCAATATAAGCCGAAACAAAATAGAAATCACGCGAGACAAAAGCAGTGGCGTTATATCCGAATCTGCTGCACTGCGAAGTTCTACAAAACGCACGCGTGACCAAAAATAAAAGGAAACAGATTTTTCCTTTTATTTTCTTAACTTCGCAGCGCAGCAGATTCCGATATGTACTATAACCAACTAGCCCAAACCCAAGTCCGAGCGTTATATCCATATATCTGGAGTCTGCACCCGCGATGCGGATCCGCCTTTCTGCTGTAGTCGCCTGTCAACATAGCCGGGGCTTTTCGTCACGGCGTGATATTTCCGGCTTCAAATCGCGGCACAACAAAACCTTTTTTTTTTTGTAGAAGCTTTTAATTTTTGAATTGGCACAACTGTAGTGTGTGTTAGTACTGAATAGGCGCCTGGTTGTTACAGAAAAGAGTCGTAGCAGGCGCCTTGTATATCTAAAATCACATAAAATTGAAGCTGATGGGGAAAGGATGTTTTGCTTCGGTCCAGTGTGTATGCAAGTCATGCCGATGCTGTTATCTTGGTTTGCTTTTAATGAACATTACGAAATGTTTGTAGTAGCTCATTAACTTAGCTTGACCAATTTTCTTTTTCTTCCGGTGTGTCGATGGGAGAAACAATATTAACAGTGTACGGCGCAGTCATACAAGTGAATGATCTGTAGAAAATATCACAGTTAAAATGTAAGACACATGCGCAAATATATATATTTATAAAAATAGAGTTAATTTGCGGCACGATTTGAACCCGGAACTTTCACGCCGCGACGACAAGTCCCTGCTATGCTGCGACTCGACTATCGCTGGCTTTTTTATTTCGACTGTCGTTGGCGCGGGTTTTGAAGGTAACGCCAATGCTTTTTCTCGGCGTGAGTTCTTTTTTATTTCAGCTCATATTGACCTTCTCCGGCAGTTCCTTTACCTGCCGCTCCTAAAGTGTAAAGGTGCGGTTCCTTGGACTAGAATTTCAAACATCTGCGGTCAGTTTCTGCGAGCAAAATCAAACTTTTGTGCTCGAAGCGACACGGCTTTTCTTTGCCATTAGGCTGGGGCACTAGGTGCTTCCATGTCCCCATGGAGCTTGTCACGTGATATAGAAATTCTTGATGGCAGCCGCGAGGAATAAACCGCCAAAGGGTACCGTCGGACGGCATTTTCAAAAGAATAATTGCCGTATTATGTCTCCTACACCCAGAGATTTGACGTTTTCGGTAAGATATGGAACGTAGAACACGCCTAAAAAGAACAATAATAGTAACGTTCGGAATCCCCACGCAGCTATTTTTTTATTCGTCAAATTTTATGGAGGTAGCGGGAACCCGACGCTGTGTCGCCCTCCCCCCCCCCTTCCCCTTCTTCTTTAAAAGAAAATGGGGCCGGCGTATTTCTATTGCTGTGAGCTTACTAGGACGTCTTGCTATCAAAAAATGGTCAATTTTTATTGACAAGCCCAATGCACAATATGCCATCAAAAACAAGTTTCTACAAAAGACACTTGAGTGCCCCTTTAAGCTGTGAGGGGCTCGAACCCATTACTGTTTCGTGGTCTATTTAACAAACCTGTGTTTCACACTTCGTCCAAGCGAAGCCGTGTCATTATGTCGCTCGTAACCAGAGGCTCACAGTAATGCTCGTGTGATTTAAATCGTTCGTTTCTGGGCTCTCGAAGGGGCATATAAAGCTTTTATGGTAGGAACACTTACAGGGTATATATATGCTCGCCGAGGTTTTTTATTTGAACATGACGTATTCGTGGTGAGAGGCTCGCTAGGTGCGACTGTGGTTTCCTCACTGTGGGTAGTGCACGCGTGCTACCCACGCGGTTATGTTTTCATTTTCATTGTGCATAGAAGCTTGGCAATGCACGTGCTTGCACCAGCAAAGGAAGTTGATGTGTCCTCACTCTGGGTCGTACAAAAATTCCACCAGGGGGTGATACCCAAACTTCTCACCGCGAATAGAAGCCCAACTGTCCAGAGATCAATTTGCGGCTCCAAACTCGTTTTCTTTCCGCCCGAAATCCGCCGCTCGAGAATTGGCTGGTTTCAGGCGCGCTTCTTTCCTTTCCACGGTCACGTGGCGTTCGAACTAAAGCGTACCACATGTATTCAAGGTCGTGGGTCATCTCAGGCCCACATGCAATATTAAGAATCGAAAATAATTTGAACCCCATTTATTGTGGCTTCCAAAAAACATAAAGTACGTTGATTAAAGAAACTTGATGGACGTTTACAACTCCCTGTAATGCCGAATTAGAGCGCAGCTCTTGAGGAGGAGGGGAGGGTACGCAGAGGAGGGTATGCCCCATTTCCTCCGTACGCTCTCCTCCACTCTCCCTCCCCACCTCCTCTCCTCCATCCTCTCTTCCTCCTCCTCTCCTCCTCCCTCGTGACGTCACTCGTGAAGGCCTCGTGAAGGTCGTGACCTTCACGAGTAAACGTGACGTGAAGGTGGTGACTTTCAGGTGACCTTCACTGTGAAGGTCGTGACTTTCGTCGTGACCTTCGTGACGTCACTCGTGACCCTCGTGATGTTACATGTGACGTCACGTGTGACGTCATTATGAGGAACGTCCCATAACGCAACGCTCGGTTACGAGTGACGTCACTCGGGACGCTAGTGACACTCGTGACGTCATTATGGGAAACGTCCCATAATGCAAGGCGCGGTTACGCCGACGGCGACGGTGACGCCGCTCAAGCCGGAAACGGGCGCCTAAGAGCTGCGCTTTAAAATATTGCACAGATCACATGAAGTACATCTGCTACGTGATCCTCAATATGGCGACGTACCAGAAGCCGGACGACACGATGGCGGCGCACGACGGACGAAAGTTACAACAGACGTGATACCGCTACTTCGTAACTGTCGTTCGTGGTACCGGCCAAGCTATCTTCAATCGCAGAACAACGAGCGGAAGGGATATAAGTGCGAAACAATCGCACGACAAATGGTGCACGCAACATCGTCGTCGTCGTTGTCTGCGTCACACCAGAGAAGCGGAGGAAGGGAAAAAAACTGGGTATAGCTATACTCTGTTTCACCTAATGATGTACCGCAGGAAAGGCTACAAGCGCAAGCTCCTTGCTCTGGGGCACATCTCGGCGGCGCAAGCTCTCGAGACTTAAGAGCTGCTGCCAACGCTGTGAGCTAGCGCTTCTAGCCTTCGCTGCGGTACAACATAAGCTGAAACGAAGTATAGAGAGCGATAGCCACATGACTTTCGGCAGAGCCTCCCTCTACTTACAAAGCCTGGCAGATTGCCACGAGACGCGGCCGCCGAAAGTGAAAAGGTAGAACGGCAGACAAGAGGCATGTAGCGGGCGCCCCGCTGCGGCGAGACGCCGAAACACACTTGTCCCGAGCGATGGAATGTCCGCTCACTTCGCGCGTTCCTTGGGCTACCGCTTCTTTTCTCGTCGGGTTTGAAAACCATGTTTCGGGTCCTCGCCGCTGCAAAAGCTGTGCGCTGACTACAGGCTCCCCGAGAAATTCTCTGTGCTACCAGATCCTCGCGCTCCACATCTCCGACCGGGTACTCTGTGGCTCCGTTATCGAACTGCCAGGCTTTGTGAGTATAGAGGAGGTTATGCTTTCGGCAACTCCCTCCTCCTTCTTATTTCCACCTCCTCATCGGTACGCGTAGTAGGCCATGAATCTCCGTGCTCGTGTTTCGGTTTCGCTTTCGGAGCAGTGAGTTTTCTTACTTTATTGAAATTACACGTTACTCGATCTGCAACAAAATATTGATTGAGTGTCCTCACACCATCATAAACCACCCACCAAAAACAAATAATTTTTTTTGCTTGTAGGTGTTTTTTTAAACGGGATCTGACCGAATTTAGCGCCATTGCCTTTAGACCGAAAAGTGGGGCGATATCAACAGCGGGAAGGGGCTTCGCGGCTAAAGTTGCACTGTAAATCGGCCGAGGCTGGAAACCTGACATTCCCGGAAGCATCCTCGCGGATTGGAAGCCCGTAAGTTTAGAAAAAATGCGTGCAAAAAAGACGCGAACGACAAAAGGGAAACCCGAAAGAACAAAAACAGACGGTGTATCCGCGCACAACTCGAAGCGCGACGGGTCATTATGTTTTATAATCGCATTTGTCTGTATACGCGTTTTTCGCATTTTCTCCGCGACCTCCGTTCGCGGCTTTTATGAGCTACACAAAGGAAACAATCGGGTTCAAACTTTTTTTTGCCGTCCGAAGCGCGAGAACAAATTAACCAAGACTCCATAAACTTCATTACGAACGGCATTGTTCTCGGCTTAGTTCGAGTTGTGCCCAAAGTTAATGTATTCACCTGCAGCGATTATGAAAAAGGAGGCAATCTTCGGATATAGTCAACGTCATACTCTCTCTCTCTCTGCCGTAGCTTCCGCTTGCACTGCGATACAGTCGTGTCTCGTTACTATGGACGCCTTCGTCCCTCAGAAAAATCCTCCATGACGTGAGGCGTCCGTATAATGAGACAAGTGTGCAGGTGTTTAACCAGTTTACTCATCGAAGTAGTCGTCTATGTAGCAGGGTGTTCGTATTAGCGAGACGTGACTGTATATGCTTGACGCACCGATAATTTTTGCTGCACCTCAACAAAGTAAGTTTGCGCTCACGATCGTAAAGAAAGAAGACAAAAGAAAAAAAATTGCCCGCACGATTAAAAAGAGACACACCAAAAACGTAAGTATTGTCGAGGCGCGGCATTTCTACGTAATAAACTGTGCAGCCGGCGTGAAAGCTTGCTGAACCGTCGAAAACACAAAAGCTTTGTTATATTTATATTTAACTCGCTCTGTCTATACTATGGCGCGCACTCAAAAGTTTATGCACCAGCTCCCCCCTCCCCTTTTATCGTACCCTTAAAATGAACATCACTCGTTATTTGAAAACGCCACATATAGTCATGTATGTCAAACAAACCCCACTAAAATGATAATATCATATTGCAGTAATAATGACATGTTAAAATATTCGTATCTTGTTCAAGTTAAGTGTGGAGTTCAGTTTTGGAAGAACTCATCGTTCTCGGACGGGATGATTGATTACTTTCATTATCTTAACTAAAAGAGCATCGTCATCATAAACGTAATATTGGCGCTGAAGGATGTGAATATGCGCAAAGATAAGGACAAGAAGTATCAGGACAGGCGCTGTATACTTCTGACCTTGTCTTTTTGCGCTATTTATATGTTTTACTAAGATGACAAACTAGCGCAACAACGTACGCTACTAAAGATGCCCTTTCTTAAATGTTGAGACTTCTATGATCTTGTACATGTCGCTCAAGAAACGTAATGATTTACAATTGTGATTACTTAAAAGGGGCAGTGCAACGATCTTAATGTTGAAAGAATTGGCAGTTTGCAGTTTTATATTGTTAATGCAAGCCCAAGTTAACCGAAAACGCGTCATCTTTCCCGGCAGACTGTTATTCTGCTGCGTAATCGCAAAGCGAAAAATGAATTATTTGCCGATCTGTAGCCACCTGTGGCGGTTACGGGAACTAAAATGACAGCGTCTCTAGGGATACGCGGAAGTGAGCAAAGCCTGTCCCCCTCCGCTGCTACACTCGCCGTCAGCCCCGTGGCGAACCGTCCTTTGTGTCGATCGCTCGCCGCGACCTTCGACGATGCCAATCCTTTAAAAGTCGACAATCGCGGAGGAAGCGGCTGGGGTCTCTGAAGAGAGGACCCAAGGGGAAATCACGTGATCCCCCAGAGTACGACATTCGAAAGTCGACGTGGAAAGTTGAGAAACACTTTAGCCTTCGATTTTGTTCATTAAAAAAAAAAATAAGAACTAGCGCTTGCAAGAAAGTACGGTTTTTCTGTTTTCCGTTTTATTGGTGACGCAGATTAATTTCCGCAGTCAATTGGCCAAAGTCTGAAAATCGTTCACCGCCCTTTAAAGGCCGACGGCCATTTCGCGCTTTCCACTCTTCCCTCGCTTCCTCCTCTCTCTTCTTCTACCCTTTCCAGCGTTACTTGTTTCCTCTTTCCCCCTACCCTTCCCCATCGTTCCCTACCCCTGCTCCGCTAAGCGCACGGCGGCTAAGCCATACACTCTAAGAAAAAAAAATGATTACCATGCAAAAGAGAAACCCCGACATAATTGACAAGTGGCCTTGAGTCGGTGAGTTACAATGCCTTTGGCATCATGCAGGTGTTTATTCAGCGTGCCCTGCATTGGTCTATCTTTATGTGCTCCCCTTGGAGGTTTTCTTTCTTATTTTTCGTGGGGAAGAAGGGGGGGGGATCGACGTTGCTGAATACGATTGGAAGCCGTTCTTTGTTTTTTGGTGCTTTATTTCGTTTTAACGACGAGATATCCACAATTTTGAAAAATATCGTCTCCGCATGCGCTGCTTCACGCAGACGCTGTTTTGAAAGTGGTGAGTATGAAAGCACGTGATTAAGTGTTATAGCGAAATAAGCCACTGCCTCCTGAGAAGGGGAGTTAGATCCTGCTTCCTAGATGCAGTGGCCTGTGAACAATGTATAAGTTGCACGCCGTATAGTATAGAGTAGACAATTTTCCCTTAGTATGGCCCCCAGCGACCTGGTAGGCGTATCCGGTATGGGCGACGAAAAAATAATAAAAGCATTTTAACCTGAAAATAGTGAAAAAATAAAGGGGTGACAAAACAAGAACGGGTGACGGTTACGCTTATATCTTAAATGTATTCTATTGGCGAGGCGATGGCAAAACAATGATTTCGCCCATACTGGAAGTGACGATATTTCAAGATGGCGACGCCCTTATGAAATAGGCCTACAGACTAATGTCACTCTACACATTGTGGCGTATCTGCAGCTTATCATTCGCCCCGAAGTTCGTGCAAAGAAGCTTCTTCACTCTTTCTTCCTTGTGACCCTCAAATTTTCATACCAATGCATTCCGATCCAGGCTTCTGAGGGGGCGGCAGTTATATATATATATAAAAAGACGTCAATTGACGTTGATTAAAAATTGCGGCGATCAAAGAAGCACCCAGCAAAGCCGTACCGCGCAGTACGAGAACAAACTTGGTTCTCGTTTCTGGTCCTCGACTTTAGTCCTGGAAGGTTCCTTCCTTAATCCTCCGACGTGCAGATTGTGACCTGTCTATTGTGGGGGCACCCTTTTTGCTGGTGGCTTATCTCCATTCACGTGCTCGCACAATGGACCACCCCACCATTCAAAGGGCGCGCGCCGACTCATGCCCGACATTTTTTTTTTAGTTCCCTCTTCCCATCAGTGTTGCTGAATGGGTACCTACATTCCATTCCAATTCCATTCCGGGGAATTAGAGTTTGCTACAATTATATTCCTTTCAGCTCCTCGGAATGGAGACACTGGTTCCGTTCCCACTCCTGGAGTGACCGAACTCCCCATTCCATTCCTCTAATTCCTGGACGCGAAGAAATGTCCACTGAGAGCCGCATTGTGTTACTGGACAAAAGCAGCATACATCTTCTGACGTTATCAAACGGAGAGACCGATATAACACATTAAACAGCTAAAATACGTATCAAAGACTACAGAAAAATAAAATGAAGTTTTCCAGTAAAGCCAAAAAAACACCGATTACTTTTTTTTTTTTGCAGTCACAGGTACGTACATTAGCTATTTTAATAAGTTGTACAACTCGCCTATCAAGCCGCTCGTGAAAGTTGGTTCAAGGTCAGTGCAATGCTCGTCGACCCTAAGTTTTGGGGTGTATTATATTTGACAAGGGGTGTAATAATACATCCTTTTTTTTCATAGAGTGTCGTACCACTTCAGACATTGATCGCGCGGTCAGGCGTAAAAGGCTCGCGAGTCGCAACAGACGCCAATAATTAAAACCTCCCATGTTCTTCGCAAACGGACCGTATACCCTCCAGAGAGACATGATTAGCGTGTTGTTTGTTTGATAAGGTTTACAAAAAGTCCGGTTGTGTGTATGTTTATACAGCCTAGAACTTGGTCTGCCTCAACGGGCCACGAGTCTCCCAGCTGTAGATGAGCAATTTATCCAGTGCAGTACAACCGCTAGCCCGGGGTCTTTAACGTGCACCACGCAGTAGTGATACACGACCGCACGCAGGTACGATGCTCATCCATATCGAAACGGGCAGGGGTAGGGATTGAACCCAGGATCCTGGTTTCTGCAGCTGATAAGGTTTAAGACTGTCTAGTTGGTGCGTGGCGCAAGAAGTTATCTAGGTCTCGGCGTCGAGTACTTGCACAACAGCACCGCTGGTGCGCTGCTGGAAGCGACGCCGCGTTTAAGAGCCCCAAATCTCCATGCATTGCAGCAAGAACAGAAATCGGCGGACAAAGTGGAATCGGTATACGGCGCCAGCAGAAGGGACTGTAGCACCATGATATGCGACCTGACTTAAGACGTAAACTTTTACGTTTGCTGTACGATTCTTGCTATTTCTTAACATAGTCAGTCCAATTCTTTATTTGTGTTCCACGCAGACTAGAAGATCGGCTGGTTAAAAGTAGGAGACGAACCGGTCATCATTGCGGTCCGGTTCGGGTTCAGTAGCTTTGAATTTTGTTCCTTTTGGGATCTGGTTCAGTGATGCTTTTGAAATAACGGTTCGGTTACCGTTCCACCAAGCGCGAACCAGTTCAAACCGGTTCTTAAAAAATTAAAGTCCACAGTTCCCGGCCAGTTGTTAAGGAGGAAAGGTGAGTTCAACACAACGTCATCTGCATTAAAAAAGTTAGGTCATCAGAAGCCGTGCTGCGAAAAAAGGACAGCAAAACAAATATATGCTTAATTTCGTTTTGCGATCTTGAATTCTTAACGCAAACACCGTTCTAAAGACCAACAAGCGGCTCTGACGTCACGACCTCCGCGGTGGCGCTGTTGTCGCCACGGCGCATGCGCAGAAGCTTCACCTTACGCGGATATGATTTCTGCGCTTGCGCAGTGCCCATACCTGGTGTGGGCAAACGCGGGCTTGATTGTAAACAGAGTGTCGATCTATAAAAATGAAAAAAATGGTTATACAAGCGCTTGGAAACTACGAAAACGTACAGTACTCACATGTGAAGTCAGTCAGTCAGCACCCACAGCGACACCGTGACGGTAGCACGCGCGTACTCGCAAACTACCCACAAAAACAAATGAATCGTTTAGTTGTTTAGAAAGCGGGGCCTGTCAGAGTTCGGCGACATCGTTACCGACTGTGGATGAGAAATTTAGCCAGTGCGGTATGACTGCTAGCCTGGGGTCTTTAACGGGCACCACGCAGTACTGATAACGACCGCACGCCGCCGGTACGGTGCTTATTCAGATCGAAACGGCAAACTGCCCACACTGCACGCTCGAACGACTTGCTCGAACGACTGAGTTAAAGAGGAGGAAGATAGCGAAGGCCGGTCGAAAGACGATTAAAGGAAAAAAGGACAAAATGGACAGACCGGGCTCGATGGGCGACGCCAGAGCGTCAGATGTCGTTCCAACAACGGCGCCATACTGACGTCACGCACTCAAGTAAACAGATGACATCTGGCGTCTGTATACAACAGGGGTGGCCAGGCTGACCCGGCCTAAGAGCCGCAAACAAAAGTAAGAAACTTCCAGAGCCAGGGGGAGGGGGGGAGCAAACGTTTGTCTAGGGCAGTAAATGAAACTCGAACCAATTTATTCGAGTCAAAAGCAGTCTAACTGCACGTAAGGTAGCAGTAGCACAAGACTACCAAGCCGCAACCTGTCTTTCTATTTAAAACACGTTCCAGTCTTTTTTGGTGGAAGTGCTCGTGGACTGGGAGCGGTAAGGTGGCACTTCAAAAACGTGAAGAGCCGCATGCGACTCGCGAGCCGCAGTTTGGCCACCCTTGGTATACATAGACGAGTGGATCTTTTGCTGTGAAACGAGCCGGCAAAATCGGTTCCTG
This sequence comes from Ixodes ricinus, assembly GCA_037355805.1. Taxonomy (NCBI): domain Eukaryota; kingdom Metazoa; phylum Arthropoda; class Arachnida; order Ixodida; family Ixodidae; genus Ixodes; species Ixodes ricinus. Next base: position 69,918 of record JAZHYW010070263.1, read on the forward strand.
CACATAGAATGCTCAATCTTTCACCGAATGTCCACTGAGGAGACCAGTTATAACGAACAAAAATTCAAAGCGTAAATTTCTTCGCATAAAAAAATATAAAAAAAACAAGAAGAGCGCAAAAAGTTTGCCGAAGTCAAGGTTGAGCGCGTTCGCAGACGACCGAGTTAACGACGCTATTCACTCGTGGCGCCATCTCCCGGAGGGCGCAACGAGCAGACGACGCACTTTCTTGTCTGCTCGCTGTGTGACGGGACCGTCGTACAAGATAGAAACGCATGTCAGGCAGATAGAGAGTTTTAGGGAACCGTTTTTGTACATCCGATACGGTACGCAGTGGGCCTTTCGGTTTGAACTGCGCATGCGCAGTTGGTACCGGAGGGCCCATCGTACCATTTCGAATGTGCAAAAACGGTTCCCTAAATCTCTCTATCTGCCTGCAAACTGCCTTTTGTACGAAGTAGGAGCAGTTTGATCGCGGCTTCAAAGTGTATTGAGCGCATGCAGATTCTGAAACCTCGTTCGGGCCAAAGCGCTTTCCGCCCTCTAGGTATTTCGAGATGCTACAGTTCATGTGCACTCAATTAGCGCTTCTTTCTATTGGCCCGCAGCCGCGAAGTACTCTCGCTTCACGAACAATCGATACGTAACTACGGGGGACAGCGGCCTCGCGCGCGCGCCTGGCGAACTTCTCGTATACGCAACGCAGGCGCCGTATACCCGTACACGCTGGTACGACTGGCTCCAAGACTGACCGAACCGTTTTGGGGGCATCGAGCGTTGCGCATCTCAGTGCTCATTTCGTGCGTTCGATCGATAGGGTCTGCGCTCATGATGCAATCTCATTACGCTCGATATCAACAGAACCACCGTCTTCTGCGCGTGTTTATTCAACCTTATTAAAGCCGTTTCTTTTTTTACCGGGCGAGTTGATTAGACGGATCTATCAAGCAACTTGCGGTTTGCTTGACCGGCGATGGAGACGCGGTCATGCGCTTGCGTTTAACAAAGGTGAACTGCATTTGGCGCCGCATATGTCGCAAAACAGCCTGTGTTTTGTTTTTGTTTATTGTCCGGAGATAGACGTTATGGGCGAACTTTTGCAGCGGATCCCGTGTGAGCGTTTCGTGTAGACGTAACATTGGGACGTCTCAGTGGGATTCTCAATTTGACCGCTAGCAAATAAACCTTTATTTTGTTTTGTATTTTGTTCTGAACGTAGTGCGATAATTTCTCTGCTAAACTTAGCGGGGAATAACTGTGTCCCGACGTGGCTCACAGTGTCACTCGCAATTTTTGCGCTAAATTTAGCGGGAAAATTGTTTTGCATCGATCCAGGTCAAAATTTCCGCCAAATCTATTGAGGAGTCATTATGTCGTGACATCGTGACGTTACCGTGTCACTCACAAATTATCCGCTCAAATTTAGCGGGAGATTCGTTGGGCTCAATTTAGCGCGAAAATTGCTGCGATAAATTTAGTGGAGAATCACGGTCGTGACATGACGCCATAGTGTTAATCACAATTTGTACGCTAGACTCAGTTGGGAAGATGTCCTCCTCGCTGTTTAGCGCGAGGATTTCTGATCTAAATTTAGGCAAATTGGCGAAGAATTGTTTGCACCTAACCACATCTGGTTAGGTGCAAGCGGGAGTAAAACGTCGTGTGTTCAGACACACAGCGGCGCCGCTCTGCTCCGCGAAATATACGCGCTCCTGTCTTCACCGGAGAAGAAGGGCAAAAGAGAGCGACAGAAAAGTAGGAAAAAATAAATAAATAAGCAGGCCCTTTTGCCGCAACGGGTTGAGGTACGCAGTTCCGAGCTGTTGCCAGGGCTCTGCTCGGCGTTGCTGCCTTCCAATTGTTCTGTTTTCCTCACCCTCCGTCTACTGCGCCTCACACTCTCAAACAGGACCCGAGAAAGTCGGTTTTATCACGCTGCAACCGTGCAAGATGGCACCCACAAATAAGATATCAAATGAACGCTCACGAGCTCATACCTTGCACGCCACGGGGCCGCCTCGCGTCATCCAGTCTCCACATGTGCGCACAGTTTCTGCCACGCTGGTAGGGCAAAGGGGTGACTCTATTTTTTCTAAATCTAGCTGCAACATATCTCCGATAAATTTACCGAGTTTAGCGTCATCGTGAACAGCGCCCGCTAAATTTAACGGGACGCGGTAGACCGTTTTCAAAGAAGTTCGTCGAGCAACATTGGCGGCCGCCATTGCTCGGACACGAAGCGCGTGATTGGGTCCGAGTCCTCGCCGAACGCTGACGTCACGCTCGTGTCCAATAGGAGCTGAGCCGAGGTGACGCCGAGCGCTGACGCGGGCCTTGTGTCCAATACGTGCTCAGAGCATGGGATCGAGCAATGGCGGGCGGAGCGTTGGCGCGAACTTTCGAAAAAGGGTCGATTCCATTCAATTTAAACACGGCAGTGTAACCGTGCGCAGCAGTGTGCAGCGTCTCGGTTGTTAACACCTTTAATTTACAAAACACGCAAAAAAAAAAAACCAACAACAACAGCGTTTTTTATTATTATTGAAATTGTTCGCTTATTAAGTCTGAAAGTGGAAAAGAAGGGGGAAAAAACTATGCCGCCAGCTTCTAGATAACCCAAAGTGGAGTGAATCGGCTCCAGAATATTTCCATTGTTAGAGATAGAACCAGCCGAACGTTTGATGACACACAAAGGGAACAGGCAAGAAAAACGCTGGTTTTATCTCTAACCTCGTTCAGCTGCAGCACTATCTTTAATCACGACCCGACTAGCTCAGCTCCGACCCGTCGTCATTTTCATTGACCTCCTCCCAACCCCTTTCTTTTTATTTCCCCTTCACAAACAAGCCCGAAGTTGAGGTGCATCGATACGCGATGGCTTTGTTTGCACGGTGCATTCATCGGAATCTATGAGTCTAGACAATGACCGCCTCCTCCCCGTTAAGTCGGGGAAGGCGCATAAATTGTTGTCCCATACGCAGTTTCTCTTCGCGTTCCTCTCCATACATATTGTGACCTTATCTGACCATGCGAGAAATGGTCAATGCTGCTGGCATACAATGCAAATACACATTTTTGCTTAAAATATAGTAAAAAACGGAGACGACGGGCGAAAAATGGGTACGACCACACAGCGTCTCATTATTGAAACGCTTTGTGTTTGTCCCCTTTCGAACCGTCGTCTCCGGTTTAATAAAAATAAAAAAATTTGAAGCATAAACCAGCTCGCCTATCTACTCGCTCTATCTTTAATGCAAATACACTTACTTTACGGCCGTTCGTTATTTTCTTACGTCTGAGCGTAGAGAGTGTTTTCTTGGGCGCGTGGGACTCTCTATCAGTCAAAGATATCCAGAGCGTCTATCGTCCCGCGAAGTTGTTGGGAAAGCCAATCGCCGCCATCTAATGGGAGACCTTTTCGACTGACGAGCTTGAACTTGTGTTTATCGCTTGTCTGTCGTCTACGTGCTCCTCTTCACTGTCCCTGTCTTTTTGTGCGCAACACTAACTATGTTCAATCTATATCAACTCTCCGAACGGTCTACATTACTATGATTAGTAACGTAGACGATTTGGGCTACTTAATTGCTTCGTCATTAAAAGTACGAATGGCACAACGACACGTGCACAGTAAAAAAAAAAAAAAGAAGAAGGGCAAATATTAGCGTTTAGACGAACACGGCACTGGTCTATCTTGTTTTCCTCTGTCCGTGTCGTGTTGCGCTGTTTGTACTTTCGAACTTTGAACTTTGAACTTCGAGCTTTATTAGAACATATTTGTGCCGAGGACACCGGACAAGAAGCCTAATATTTGGAGGTTGTCTAGGTCTGGTGTCCCTGCGTATACAGAACATGATATAATGATAAAATTAAACAACACCATTACATAAACAAAATAATATACTTTTTTTTCTTAAGCAATAAATATCAATGTGGTCGAAGACGCAGTTGCAAGAAATGTGGACAAGTTTCGAACGAGGGATTAAAGCGCATAATTAGTACGGACACGGCGGAACGATCCAGTATCCCTGGCGTCGATTACTGATTATAGATTCGCGTTTAAGCAAGTTTGAAGTTCACTAATATGTTTAAACCTAGAGAAAGCAAACCCTGCATGCTGTATCACCCCAGATGACGTTTCACGTGCTTGCGTCATGCTTAGTGTTACTGCTAAGGCTTTTTTAAGTCTAAGCAGTAACACAAAGTCTGAGCTGTAACACTTTGTATATTGCAGTATTTGGCTCTCCCAAGTGTGTTAGGTAAACTCCCCGAATTTCTTAGAGCTGGCTGAACCTCGGCAGCCGGTTCGTCGTGGAGTAGCGTGCCTGTAGCTCCGCGAAAGCAAGTTGGACGCCAGACACACATAATGATCAAAGCGGTCTGTTTCTTTTTTTTAACGTTAACATGTTTTTAACGTTACAATCCAGTCACTGTATTTACAACTACTACCGTACATACACTGGTGTCAGTCAGTCGTAGACGGTGAATGGTCCTTTCCCAGAAGGTAGTCAATGCTCCCTTCCATCGCAACACGAAGAAACCGCGTAAGCTAAGAGACCCCGGCGAGCCAATCAGAGCATCAGAGCGGCCAGGCCACGTGACAACGTACCATCAAAGTCCAGAATCCATATGTTCCGAGTTCGTCAGGTACTTCGGTCTGTCGCTTTGATTCGCTCGCGGATGCCATAGCTTTTGCCCTTCGAAATGGTACGCTGAAATAGGGTATACGGAGCTGTAGGCGCGAGTCAAGAGCAGACATGTACAAGTTACTAAACAAAAAGTACTTAATTTAGAGTTTTGAGTAATGGTCTCAAACGTCATATGAGCAGAGTAGAAATTACTCAAATAGAAATTAATTGAGCGAATTACTAACTACCATAAAAAAGTAGCGAATTACTTTTGAAGTTACTTTTTATGGTAACAAGCTCCGTTAACGAAATTTTGCTAGTCAAAATTTCATAAACCTGCTTGTGTTTTCACAGAAATTCTTTACTATCGGGTTCTACTTCTGCGTGCCTAATTTTCACTTTCAGGTTTAGCACTGCCTGAGCTTTATTTTGCAGACAGTGTTTGTTTGTTTACAGTATTGCGTAAAGTACATCTAAAAGTTCTTAAAATACAGTTAAAAGTAAATGCGAGGTTATGTACTTTAAGTAAAGTAGTACGTACACCTGGTGCAACGTACTTGAAGTAAAGTCCTATAAATACAATGTACTTTCAAAGTAAAATACAAGTACCTTTTAACATAATCTTTCATGATACCCTTTCAGCCACTATACAGTTTCTTTTTAACTGGTGTTCATTGCTCCCGTGATAATCAGAGGTGCATCAGTTCTTTTTTTTGGGCGGAAATGGTGGCAGATTTTGGATGAAGTCAACTCGCCACAGAGTAGTTGTTTTACTCTGGCAGACGAACTATTTAACACAATCAACTTATAAGGCACTTATTCGAATCAGTCTTATAGCAGCCATTTTTTTACTAAAAAAATGAACAGCTGACGTCTCGAAAGATGATAGCGCGTTTTTACATGACGATACTTAATTTTTTGTTTTCATATTTGGGAAATGTAGTTTGAAGTCGGGAGCTGTACTTTTCTCGAGAAGTACCAGAAAACATACTTTCGTAAAGTAGAAATAACACGCTCAGAGAATGTACTTCAAGTAAAGTACACGTTTCCTTAGCTTACTTGAATGAGTACTTTGTTTTATATTTCTTATGTAAAAATGGTGGGAGAATTACTAAGGTTTCTCGAATTATCTTCGAATCTTGGAAGACCTGCATATTCTGTATTTTGACAGGAAATGCAGTGCAAAAAGGTCACCTTTTTGTTGCCCTTTAACACGCGTGCCATTCTTCAAATACAGCACAAACTACGGGAGCACCAGATGAGCTTCAGAGCGGGTGCTACATCTTGTTGCCCCCTTTGAGTGAGCATGCAGTGTGTACACCTCCCGTAGTGGGCGAGAGTTCCTACGTTGGGGAGAAGCGGGGACAAGCCCTTTCTTCAAATACTTCAAGTCTCCTTAAGCTTTGGGACACAAAGAAACGCCAGTCTCCGGCGCTGATCCCTCAGTGGCTCGGCCTCACTTGCGACGTGTCTGTCCGCTCCCGGCGCCTCGTAGCACGGTTGTTGCAGTGGAAAGGGGGCTCGTGAAAATTTGAGGGGGTTTTGACCCCTCCCCTTCTGCCTACGCCATATGCTTCCTCCTCTTTGCAAATATCAGCTAGTCTTCTAAACTCTTATCTGTTTTGTGCATGAATGTTTGAAAAGCAGACCAAACACTAAAATCCAAAAGTAATTTGTAATTTGAGAAGTTACACGGAAAAAATCATGAGCCATTCCACTCTGTGAAAGTGGATGACCAGCGAAGCTTTTAGAACACGACACAGACGTGACAGAGAATTTGAACAAAGGTACGAAAATATTTATTGTCAAAATCAGTGGTCATCGTGACGAAAGGTACGCACACACTGCCGAGGACTGTCGCCGCCCCGAGGAGCCGGAGGAAATTAGACACGCTAGGGTGCCTACGTGTCTGTCTGCCTCAGAGTGAAGACATCCATTGTTGCCCTGAATGTGCCAGCGCGTGACGCTCTGGCGCACTCGGTGCGTGACTTGGGCGGTAAAATGACGTCTATGTATTAGCCAAAGCTACGCGTTCGAGCTGAGTGACACCGGATTGCGCGCACTTCAAAATGCATAAAAAAACGATTGGGCGGAAAAATGGCTGAGATGTCACCACTCAAGCAAAAGCGCGCGTGTGTATGAAGGCACTCCAATACACGCTTGACGGGACCGCCACCCGGCGGAAGGAAAGGACACTATAGTCGGTGACAAGTAAAGAACGAAGTGGAAGCTCCTCCCACCCCTTTCCACTTCAGCGAAGCGAACGGCTGGAGAGTAGGTCGCCTCCTCTGCAGCGTTTGCTCTACTAAAGTGGAAAGAGGTAGGAGGAGCTTCCACTTCGTTCTTGACGCTTGGAACGACGACAAAGAAAGGGCGATGCGCTTCCCTCCTCCTCTCCTCCATTCCTCCTCCTGCCGCTGAATTTGTTCATGGGTGACGTCACACGAAGTCGTGACGTCATTTTCCCCGCTAAATGTAGTGGGAAAAATGAATTGGTGTTGAGGTCACGTGACGTCAATTTCCCTTCTAAATTTAGTGGGAAAAATTTTCTACGATTGCGAAATACAATTTAATCTTAGCGGATATATACATAGAAACGTAGAAATATGATTTCGTGATCACATAGACGTTGCGATCGTTCAGGAATGCTAACACTAATCACTTTTCTCGGATGATGAAAACGCGTCTAAATTCGCAGCCTTTATACACGCCTTTAAGAACAGCACGCCCCAGTCATACCTTGAACTTTGAGCACAGGCATGGAATGCTCAAAATAAGACATTTGGGCGATGTTCGAGGACGCAAATGTTAAGAAGGCACCACTGTAGTCGAAGGAAACAAAGACGAAGGCACGAGAGTTTCTGCTCTCTTGAGGGTGCCGCCAAAGCATCGCCGCACGGGCATTATGGGACGTTTCCCATAATTCACCGCTCGGGAGGAGGAGGAGGAGGAGGAGGAGGAGGATAATTCCGTCCCCTCCGTACCCTCCCCTTCTCCTCCTCAAGAGCTGCGCTCTAATTCGGCATTACAGAGAATTGTAAACGTCTTTCATTTTTTTCGGCCCATGATTAGGAGATACAACAACAACAACAACAACAAAAACATTGGATTATGTTGGCGAAAAGTCTGGTTCTTCGTTTGCGCGGTTCGAATGACGTAATTAAGACGTTCAGCTCTCATCGCCTCCTTGTCTAGAGAAGTCTGCCTCGCTCGCCGAGTCCGTCTGGTCCCCCAAAGGCGAAGTTGGGGGACAGAGACACGGGGTGGCAAGCCGTTCTGCCTCGCTCCGATTCGACGCGCGGACATTCGTCGAACTTCTTTGGCAGCGTCAGCGTCGCCGTCTCGACGTTAATTAAGGCCACGTATACCCTCGGGCCAAAGTGAGTCCGTCTCATCAGGGAATCCCCAAACTTCCGGTGTCGCTTTTCGACACGCGGGTTTGATGGTACCATGAGCTGGAGGCGGAAAAAGTGCAACACGGCGAAACAGAACTGTGCAACTAGTCACGGAGGGGGACGTCGTCAGTTGGGTGTACGAAGCGCTAATTGGAATCTTTCGATATCTATAGATGCACGTGTTGGCGTGGAACGTGGTCTGCCTGCTATAAACGGGCATGGATGCACAGATCGGTTTGAGTAGCTTCAATACCGGTAGATGTCGAGCGGGGCCGTAAAGACGGAAACAAATCGCTTGTACAACTAAGGTCAGCCTCGAAATCTAAACCAACACTATCGTCTCCCATCAGTGCCTTGGCGCCATGTTGGAGGTATTCGGCGTCTTACTGCGGCAGCAGTGGTGCCGTAGAGCCCTGGCGTTTGCCTCGCTCGCGTTTAACGATAAAACAAATTGGAGGCGAGCAGCCAATGGAACTCGGGTCAGAATAAGCGGGACTGGTGTTTCACATCCCCGGACGGCACTTGAATGCACCTATAGTACCGTCGCTCGATACTCGAACGCCTTGCAAGAGTGCCGTCGAACGGCAAAAAAATGCGTCGTCCACTAATCATTGGCGGTGAGTGACACAAAATTTAGTGGCTCTACCTATACGTGAAATAATTGGGGGATATTGTGCAAGACTTGTCAGTGCCTTAGCCAGTTCTCCAAGTTTTTGCACGGCTACACAGATGAAGACTCGAGCTGCCGCCCAAATAATTTTGTCTACTTTACTTGCCCTATAGTCAATCGCAAAGAGGTTCCTCACCCGACACGAAGCGCAGTCCAACGACCCACAGTTTGCACGCAGCTTTTCTGTGTAACTGAGCCAAATAAGTTTGTTCCAACCAATCCAATGTCGAGATTTCCGTATCCGTCGGAGCCATTCATGACGCCGGCGAACAGATTGCTCGAGCGTCGCCTTGTCCTGGTTCCGAATAATTGTTAGAATTTTAAAATAAAGAAGAAAAACACTGCTGGCCGTAGCTCTATTTTGTCGCCGACTTTTTACGGTTGGAACAATTAATAGCGAGTTTTAGAATAGGGGCCCCACAGCTTTGGGTGCCCCAAACAGCTTGCGGCGTCCAACTGCGCATGCGCAGAACTTCTGCGCACGCGCACTGGGACGCCCCAAGCTGTTTGGGGCACCCAAAGCTATGGGGCCCCCTATTCTAAAACTCGCTAATTACGGTGCAACTGACCACCTTAAAGCTCGAATGCGATGACAAACTACTGCGCTGAACCGGCCCCAAAACAAGCAAAAATATAGCGTAACAGCGACGAATGTCTCCAGCAGGGATTCCGGCGGTTTCCGTCGAGATTTTCGAACCGGAAGTAGCTTTGCATTATGCTATGAAGCTTAAGTCGGGCTCACGATACTTATACATCATACAAAAGACAGTCCGCAAACTGATTCGAATGCGAGTCACCGCGAGATCCGCGCTTCGAATGCAGCGGCAGTGAGTTCAAGAAGAAAACTTGGGCACGCGGCATTTGAACCACGAATATGGCGGTGACTCCGTGTTTGCAGACCGTCATTTTCGTATCATGTGTGAGCAGTATGATCCCGGGCTTTAGGAAGTCGTTTCCGAATCGTAACGATCGACGATGATGATGACGATGTTTTAGCTATTCCATTTGAACGCTTTTCAAAAGTGCGCTCCCTCTGGTAGCCGCTGCTCCAGTTATCAGAGTCCCGCCCCTGTTTGGGCAGATGCTCCGAGCATGCGCATTGAACACGAGGGGCTGCGTCGGCGCTCGGCGTGAACTCGGCTTAATTCGTATCGAGAACGAGTGCTGCGTCAGAGCTCGGCCAGGACTCGGGTCGAGTGTCAGCATATTTGTGCCAAAGAAATGGCGACTTGCCAATGTTGCCTCCTGATGAGTTTTTTTTGTTTTTTAAAATGGTCTATTGCGCCCGTTCTGCACTAACCGCCAGATATGGCGGCACTCACATTGTAATCGAGGAATGGAGTGGCAACGCTGTAAGCGTGTATCCAGCGGTTCTATAGTTGGAGTATCGAACGAAGCGTCGCCCGAGTTGCGTACGCGGCTCTATTTTAAATGCGTTAGCATTTATGGCCCGGTGCATGCAGCCGTCTTTATTTTGGACTGTCGTGGTTTGGACTGAACGCGGGACTGGTTTCGTAAGGCCGCGGCGTTTTCCTGCATGATATTTCGCTCCGTTCGTTCCTGCGGTGCGTCCATCTTTCCATCGCTCTTGCAGGGGACGTGACGGGCTCGACGACACGAGGCGCTGTTCATTGCGCATGCGCCGTCGTGCATCCTCCAAATCGCTCGGAAGCGCGCGCACGTTCGGGCTTGGTCGTCCTGGTTGTCTTGTCGCCTGCTGGCGCGCGACCACCTTGAAGCTGTGCTCGTTTTATACAACGAATGCAACCACACACAGAAATGTGAGTGGCGCAAAGAAAGTCCGAAGGTAGAAGAAGGTTCCTGCTCGTCAAACTTCAGTGTAAGATCTACATTTTTTCGAACGCAGAGCGAACAGTATGCAGATCGGTTATGATGGAAGCTGTGGTGTCTTCATCCGAAACCGCCGACCTCCGGGGAGAACAGACTGGCTCTCCGAGCACAACAGTATGTTGACCGTTACAAGGTTCAGATTCCCTCCTTTGCTGAGTCGGAATTTCTGCGTTAAATGCTAACGCATTTGATCGACAATCAGCGTAACAACAACAATGATTTCTGCATCGTACTTTGTTTTAAAGTTTTAGCCACTGTCTTGTCTGTTGCTAATGTTTGCTGCGCGTTTGTGAAGAGACTGTAATACACAATGCAATTAATGCGAAAGAGCAAGCGAGTTTGAGAAAAATTACGATAATAAACCTTGGAGACGCACATTTGCATTAATCGCATTTTAATCATAACCTTAAAATGCAGGTTGTTCGGCCTTGTTGGTGTTAGACTGGTGGCAGCTGTTAAACCCCGTCTGCCCTACTGACGTCTAACTTCTGGTTAGCTCAGTTGGTAGCGCCCTCCACTGGAAATAAAAAGGTCCCTGGTTCGATACCAGGACCAGGAGGATTTTTTCAGTCGCGCACCAGACACCTAGCTGTGTTTGGAGATTTGTGTTTATCCTTTCTCCCCCTTGATCCCCGTCTCCAGGGATTATTATCGTTATGGTAATTACATGCCCAAAATTTCACCACGGTTTCGTAGCTTATTCCCTCAGCAGCCGATCTCCGCAACTCCAAATCCGCCACTAGTGTAACATCATGGTGAAGCAGTAAAGTTTTCTCTTGCATTGAATAAAAAAAATCCGGTATTAAAACTGCCACAAGATTACAACCTAAAAGTGACATCCAGAGTTTATCCTCCTCGCTGTTGGCCCTAAAAGGGTTAGGTGTAGCCGTCTGATAGTTGTATTTTTGTAGAAACCAGGACGAGGCTGTTTCCACTTCTAAGGCTCTTGTAAGCAAACACGAGACGTATGCGAAGGTAAATTCTTTTATCGCAAACAAATAAAAAAAAGACGGACATGCTAAAACCCCGTGCGGCTGCAAAAGGCGGTAACACTAAAGCACCCTTAACGAAATTCTCGCAGCTACTTTTTTTTTTTAAGTCTCAGCAGTTCTTTTTAGCGAGTGGAGAGACGGCGTGTGTCAGAACCACCATTTATTTTAAACGAAAATTGCAATGCACGAAAAAAAAAGTGCTTGGGAAGTGGCTTCCAACACTCAACAAACATTCGTAAAGATACCCAAGAAGACGCCCGTAAAAGAACAAAACGTATTAGTGAGCAAAACGGGTACGTATTCCTTCCATATCGACTTTAAAAAAAGATAAGAAAACCTCGCGAACAAAGTTTAAGCTTTTCTTCTTCTTTCAGGATATATCATTTGCCAGTCAGACTGGTAAGCAAATGGAAAAGTTAAAGCTTGGATGTTTGGAAACTAGAAGAATATTCGTCCTTCCTTTGAAGTCTTGCGTTATATATGTCTGATAAATTCAGTTTTGAGTTCATCTAGAAATGTACGAAGGAAGAGAAAACCACACAAGCTATTTTGTTGTTCAAAGATTCAGGACTTTTTCGGGGAGCACCAAGTTTTATCGATAATCCCGATGCGAACGCTCCCAGTCTGAATATTTGTTGGCTTGGCAGACGCTGTGAACATTGATCCATCTTTAAAAAGATTGGACATCTATTTCCATTCGGGGAACATGCATGCATGTTTGTTCGTTTGAAGCATTCGTTATTCGCAATATGAAAGTGTGGTGGTATTAAATTTTCAGAATTTACCATTCCGTTCCTTTGCTTGATATCTTCATATGAATCCATTCTTTTAAAGTGCTCTGTGTTCACTTCGCTCGCATTTAAAACTAGAAATGTCCAAATATAAGATTCGCTTCGCTCGCGCTTACAACCACCGATATCTATATATAAGGTCATGGAGGTCCTGTTATTAAAAAAATTCCGAGGACACC
>JAZHYW010070264.1:0-58997 GCA_037355805.1 Ixodes ricinus
GGCACAGAGGTTGCGATGATGTCGGTACACCGAGCACTTATTGGCTGATTGAAAGCAAATAGTGGGTAGACCTCAAGGCATCTAGCATTGATGTCTAGCCACTATCCTTTCAATCAAAGCCAATCAGAGCTCGGCGTCGTTCTGACGTCACCCCAACTCCTGCTCAGAAAGCAGACGATTTCCTCTCCGCGTAGAAGTCACAAAGAGGGGAAATGTATTATCGTATATGTGGCCTCACGACACGATTACTTTAAGATATCACATGTTGTGTGCGCCTTTTTCAATCCAGGCGAATAATAACGGCTAACGTTTTCGGTTTTATAATGTGTAAACCGCGATTACTGATTACAAGGTATCGTAACGCGTGAAATTCATGGCCGCGTTACTAAAGCGGTTGAGAACATATTATTTATGCGGACAGCATTTTTGTTCCAGTCCACAACAGGTCTTTTATATACAGCAACACGCTCCTTACAGACAAGCCCGCGCGTTTACCCACACCTTGTGCGGAAGCGCAGAAACCAGACTGGAGTGAGAGGAAGCGTCTCCGTACGCGCAGTGTAGAGTGACTTTATACAGACACGTGCTTTTGCTTGAGTGGGGATAGCTCAGCCATTTTTCCGCCCAATATTTTTTTTAATGCGTTAGCATTAGAACGCTTGTTTTGACGAAAACCCGGTGGTGTCTCTCGTTTGTTAGCGCCGGGGAGAAAGAGAAAAGGAAGGGAGAGAGGGTGACACGTACGACTCTCCCATTGGTCCGAAGTACTGACGTCAGCACGCGTTAACTCTCCCTCTCTCCCCGGCGCTAACAAACTGACAGACAGTGCCGGGTTTTCGTCAATACGAGCCCTTTCGTTTTTGTCAGTCACGTGCACAGCTGGTGCGGATCCAGAGAGGAGGAGGCGCCGCGCAACACTTCCTAGATAACAAAGCCATAGTGCTGAATGAGATGGCATCATCAGAGAAAGCGAACGCTGGAGACAGATTGGAAACGATTGCTACGTCAGAGCTCGGTTTGTTTGTCAGAGCTCGGTCAAGTTTGAGCTGAACGATGATGCAATCGTCATGTCCAATCTGTGCCCAGCGTTGGCCTTCTCTGATGACACCATCTCATCCAGCACTGCGGCTTTGTTATCTAGGAGGTGTTGCGCCGCGGCTCGGTGGAATGCGGACGTGCTCAGTTACCGCTCTGCCGTCGCCGGTTGTTCTTCGCCTTGAGTTTCCGTAGTAGCAGTGCGCGGGCTGTGATCTGTGTGTGTAGTTAAAACGATGGATGTGGTTCCCTCCACGACTGATATGAATGGGGTTTCTTCCACAAGTGGTGTGGATGTGGTTCTTTCCACGAGTAATATAGATGACCGTACCCAAGGGCGTCGATGTACTCTCACAGGCAGAGTACAAAAAGGGGTGAAAAGGATTACAGGAAGATTCCTTGGTGGATTCTTAGTGAATCCGTTAGCATGACCCTTGGGAAATGCCACACACGTCCCCTTTGAGAAACGCTAACACTGACCCCGTAACGAGGCCAAAAAGAAATAGCTAGAAATGGAGCTCGAAGCAAAAGAGAAAGTCAGAAGAGAAAAGCGAAGGGGTCAGCGTTAGCGTTTCCAAAAGGAGGACGTGTGTGGCGTTTCCAAGGTTCATGCTAACGCATTCCCTAACAATCCACCAATGGATATTTTTCTTGTGACTTTTGAAGTGCGCGCAAACCGGTGTGACATCAGTTCGAGCGCGTAGCCTTGGATAATGCTTAGACGCCGTTTTACCGCACAAGTCTCGAACAGAGTTTGCCAGCGTCTCACGCGCCGGCACACTCAGCGCAACAAGGGATGTCTCCACCCTGAGACAGACAGACATGCAGGCACCCTAGCATTCCCTAGCACAGTACCGGTAGCAGCGCCACCCGCAGCAGCGTGTCGTCAGTGTGCTGAGTTGGTGGATTGGGAGAAACTGTACTTTTTTTCTGGCCCGCCCCCTTACACCCGACTGCATGATTTGAAGATTTGTCTTTCTCAACTGTGACATTAGTATAAAAACTCTTCTGATCTCATGCAAAAAAGAAAAGTATCGACGTAAGCATACTTATAAATGAAAACAGAAGATATTCGGTTAACGCAAGAGGTAAGATACAAATGACGTAACTATTTGTTTACGACCCTTTTCCTTTCTGCGATTAATTGACTCTGTTTGTACTTTGTTTATTTACTGGTCTAGAATCTCTTCACAGCTCAATTGAAAGCTCGCCATGCCGGCCGAGACGCTGTGCAGTATGCTGCAGCTAACAGCCTTCGTCTTCATCCTGCACAGGAGGAGCTGATCAACGTAAGGGCAACGTTCTGCGCAGTTCCTTTGATATAGATGTGTCAGTGAACAATATACGAAGCATTTAATTTGAAATCTAGCAGGAAGTGCACGGACGGACGGACTGACGGACAAACTTTTGGGTTTGGGGATAGCGTTAAAGAACATTTCATGCTTCTTAACCAACAAGGTGGAGGGGCTTAAAGCGATGAACTGGTATCCCTTTTACCAGGCAAAAGTGACTACTCCTGGCTGGGGGCCATGTTGTACAATTTTGACCACTAGACAGGCGACCGTACCAAATCCTGAGGCTTTTACGCAAAACTGAGCTGAGATTTGTATTGCGATCGCTGTGAAAACAAAAAACATGCCATTCTATTTTTCAATACTGTTAGCCCCAAAGATCAGTGTCTAGCTCCGATAAAAACCCAAAATACAGCACCATGGCTGGCGGCATCCAGCGGAGCCATTGCGAAGCTGCCCGAGTTTTTGTCGTAATAGCACATTGTGGGCTTAAAGCAAACGAAACATGGCTTATCTCGTCGGTACTGTTATTAAAGATCAACAAGCAATTATCTGTATGCGGTACTTTGTTAAAATCTACACGTAAAACTATAAAGTCACATGTCTAGCGGTCAAAAATGTGCATCATGGCGGCACTTGGCTTGGGGTCACTTTCAGCTGCCAGTTCATTGATCTAAGCCCCTCTACCTTGTTGTTTTTAACGCCTTCTTACTTTTTATTGAACTTTTTAAGGGGGCACTAAAGTGTTTTTGAGGTTCCCGTTTTATTGTCATAACTCAATCTACGAGCTCTAAGCATCCTAAGAAATTCGAAATTGCATTCGTGCGCGGCCGATTTCCACATTGAAGAAGTGATCAAAGCTCCCAACACTTACTGTTGGCGCAGGACGGCAGATGTCGGTACCGAACCTGCTGAATATGGTCCAAAAACGGAGCGATGGGTTCCCGCATGGACAAGCGAGACCGGTCGGCCGCTTGCCCAAGGGGGAGCCCATCGCTTGCCTCCCTATATTCAGCAACGTTCAGTAGCGCCATCTGTCGTTCTGCGCCAACGGTAGGTGTCGGGATCTTTGATCACTTTTTTATTATGCAAATCGGCCACATATAAATGTAGTTTTTTTAATACTCAGAGCTTGTAGATTGAGTTATGACCATAAAACAAGGATCTCAAGAAGCAAATTAGTGCCCCTTTAATATACTATCGCATTTAAAAGAGGAGTGCACCATTTGGTCACCTCCGTCATTGACTCGGGCGGGAGTTGCAAACATGGCAGGCATTCATTTGTCTTATAGCAGTACTTCCCAAACTCAGCTACCCTGCGCACCATACAAATATAAAATATCGTGTAACGCCCCCTCCCCTTTCCCGCCCCTTTCCTCCTGGCTTTTTACTATGCAATAAGAATTAAGCCTTTAGATTTCATAGCATGAACAGTAGCACACAAAATCGACGTTGAAATTAAATTTGTCAGTTTGTTATAGTCAGAGTGAATCAGCTGGGCTGCAAACCAACATAAAAAAGAAACAAAGTGATCTTGTTCGTTAGAGCACAGATTCTTAAAACGAGGGCGGAGTTCGGACACCGCAGCTTTCAGTTCTCTGAGCTTGACGCTGAGCGGTGACTTGTTCGTTGTTTTCATCGACGACATCGCAAAGAAGCGACATCCACATTTTTTTAAGGTCTCGATCCGGTTTGCGAGCGACACCCTTAAGGTCGCGACCCACAGTTTGGAAAGCACTGTCTTTAACGAATAATATGTTCGTCGGTCGAGGTCTAGCGAATAAATCTGGGAAGTAAAAAAAAAGAAAGGCGTTTACAATACTCTGTAATGCGAAATTAGAGCGCAGCTCTTGAGAAAGGAGGAGGGGAGGGTACGGAGGGGAGGGTGTGCCCCTCCTCCCCTTCCGTGCCCTCGCCTCCTCCTCCCCTCCCATTAAGCGGAAAATTTTCGCTAAATTTCCCGCTAAATTTAAAGGGTGAAGATTCCCCGCTAAATTTAGCGGGGAGGTTGACGTCACGTGACCTCAACGCCAATTCAGTTTCCCCGCTGAATTTAGCGGGGAAACTGTGACGTCCCATAATGCAACGGGCGCGGTTACGCCGACGCCGACGCCGCTCAACCCGCAAACGGGCGCCTAAGACCTGCGCTCTAAAATAGGAGAAAGTATGAAGTTTATCATTATGGCCTACATAAGTACATCTAAAACTTGGAGGACGCTGGAGTTTCACCTTTGAGAGTGGAACGCGATTGCGTTATCTGGCCACGTTCGCGGCGCCTCCTCATTCGCCGTGTAAGCGTGTCTTGCGTGACCTGAATAAAGATATAAAAAGAAAAGTGCCTTGCGTGGCTATAGTAAGTAGCGTGTCTTCCTCGCAATTGAGAGGTCGTGGGTTCGAATCCCCCAAAAATTCTTCAAATTTTTTTAAGGCAAATGAACTGACCGTTTTCCCCAGCCAGCTTGACTACACCACCACTGCCGCAATGCATCGAGTGAACTTTAGTCTTAGGTGCGACAACCCCGCTGGACCTCTGCACGTGTAGGTCACGAGACGGCACTGCCGTCTGCCTCCTATGAATTAAAGTCATGGCGTTGTGACGCATGCGCCGAACGCTCGGTGAGATCGGTCTATTACTTTATAAAGTGAAATCATTTGAGACATGCGGCGACCTTTCATTTAGCTGCAGGCTTGCATTGCGTTCATGGTTTTTTTTAATAACTTTCATTCCACGCGTGACGTTACGTTTCACGTGAGCATTGTGAGTTGCTTGAAATTCCCGCGCGAGGTCATGTGGCTGTGACGTCATGACCCTTTTGACCAATCAACATTTTTGCTCACGGCAACGACGGCGGCTCTTCTGCCACGCCACCGACGCCGTATTTTTTTCGACACGAGCTCCTTAACGCTATTGCGTTAAAAGTAAATATTTGGGCACTTTTCCTTGCTCTAATTTTTTAAAGTTATGTACCTAAAGCTTCGGGAATAATACTAATGAGTGTATATGCGCGTGCTTGTGTTTTGCAGTTGACCAAAAATCTGCCCCGTAGCGACATAATGGGAGACAGTTGCGAGCTCCAGCTTTTTCAGCTTCTACTTAGGGCAATAAATGCGAAGAAATATCTCGAAATCGGTAAGTAAGAATATTTCCATTCTGTCAGCTTTAGTACTGCGGTGTGCAGGAATTGAGGCTTGCAATCGTGGTCCTGCAGGTACTTACACTGGGTGTAGCGCACTGGCTGCTGCGTTGGCGCTGCCCCCTGACGGCAAGGTGGTTACACTGGAACTTCACGAGCGCCACGTGGACATCGGTCGGCCTTTCTGGAAGCAGGCACGAACCACCCCTTAACTCTCATTAGTCTGAAACCATATTTTTTTGCAGAATAAATCACGCCATCGTTTGACGCTTTTTTGCAGGATAATTCCCACCATCCTCTGACGCTTTCTTGTTTTTCTCCAGGCGGGCGTGGATAAAAAGATTGAGACAAGGATCGGGCCTGCTGAAGGGACGCTGGGTGAGCTACAACACCCCTTCCATTTTCCCGGGCCAACTGCAAATGCTACCATAATTCTAACGTTAAAAAAAAAAAAAAAGCAGGCGCCTCTTTCATTTCAAACAACCAAGATCCATTTTTACGTATAATGTACGCACTTTCTCTTGATTTATTATTTTATTAGTGATGCCATTGCCTGTTGCAACGCGCTAATAAAGTGAGAAGCCTTGTCATGATGTCACATGGGATCGTGACGACAGGTGACTCCGTGACAATTCACTCTGTCACGTGGCGTCATGATGGCATATCACGGTGTTATGTGACGTCATGGCGTCACATGACCCCAGGGTGTCACGCGAAGGCGTGGCACGTCACCTGACATTATGGTGTCGCGTGACTTTATGATATCACTTGATGTCACAGTCCTTCATGACGGTTGTTTATGATGGTCCTTCGCGACGATTTTTTCATAGAATTCGGCTGATAAAACGCACCCTGTGTTCGTAGCAAGTTCTTCACGAGTGTACGTACCATCACCCTGGATGGCACGGGAGGCGGTGCGCATCAGTGCACGAAAGTTAGCACCCGTTCGCAAGCGCGTCTGTCAGCCTCGATGAAGCCTCTTGTGACCTCGTTGCCGATCTCGCGACCATCTTTCATGTCAAGAGAATTTCCGCCTTACAACCGTTACGTCATGAATACAGGTGGCGGCAATTGGCTTCAAGTTTATACGTCACTGAATTCTTAACCTACCACCAACCAAAGAGTCGCGGCGAGCGCCCTAACTCCTTCCCAAAACTGTTCCATTTCAGACGCATTAATAGCGGAAGGCCAAGCGGAAACATTCGACTTTGTTTTCATCGACGCCGACAAGGTTAATTACGACGTCTACTATGAGAAGAGTTTACAGCTGGTCAGAAAGAACGGCATCATTGCTCTTGACAATGTGAGTTTGATTTTTTTACCATACGGAAAGAAACTGAGGAAAAGGAGGGGATGCGAGAGCGTGCGATGACGTCAGCGAGTCTGAGCTCTGACTCAGACGTGTGCCTATCTTAAATGCACTACACAAGATACTCTATTTCAAATACTTTTGGTGATATTTTGGTATCTTCCAAATGCATTTCGTCTTGAGCCTTTAATACTCTATCTTTCTCAAATATATTTCTAAACATTGGCAAAAAAAAAAAAAACTGTCGCCGGGACAATATACGGAACTATCGTCAGACTCAAGGGAAAGCTGAACCGATTGCAAATTTGGAGCCAAGCGACCGAACACAGAACATGAAACAAGACACGAGCAAAACGCAGTCTGGTTTCGTCATCCGTATTTTACACCTTTTGTCTGCAGCTAGAGTGATTCCGTCAGCGGAAAATCGGGATGCTAACGAATGGCCATTCGGGGGATTCTGGTATGAAAATGCGCTAGCGCGTTTTCAAATGAGCGCAGACACTCTCTTGGCCAAGGAAGCTAGATCCTGCTGGCTTTATTGAGCTGCGATGACCTATAGTGGGTTTCCCCAACGCCCCTTGTGAACCCATTGTTGCTTAACGTTTTGCCGCAAAGCTCGTTCAAGAGCGTTTCTTTCATCTCCTCCCGAATGCGCATATTGTTTGATTCTCAAAATCCTTAAACCCAGTTTTCTGACATGTGGAGCTAGTTATTTCTAGACTGGCAGATTCTGATTCCGGAATCTCGACATCGATGTGTCAAGAATGATTTCAGCTGATGCGAAAGGGAGTGGATATTGTCTTCGGAGCGGTAATAGAATGAATGTTCGGGACCTACACGGCTCGTACATCATACAAACGAAACTGTGTTCGCTGTATAGACCTGGCAGAATTATCTGCAGACACGCCAGTTTTAAACATATATAGACATATGTATGTTCTGAACATGTCAGCAGAAAGTTCTTGTGTGGCCAATGTGGCAGGAGTGTCGCACAAGGAAGACGCAAGCCACAGACAGTGTCCGCAGATTGCCTTTCGTATGGCGTAGCAGCAGTGCGGTGACTCATAGAAGCTGGAACATAATAAGCGACTTCGGGCGTGTGCTCAACTGTCCGTGACTATATTGCGCACGAAGAGCCGAATTATTCGTTATTTCCTTCGTTTAAGGTCCTTTGGATGGGGTACGTCTACGGCACCATCGACGATCCCGACTTGGAGAACGGAACGGTGGCGCTGCGAGCACTGAACCGAAAGCTGCACCTAGACGATCGCATTCACCTGTGCATGCTCAACATGGCCGATGGTGTGACGTTGGCACTCAAGAAATAGATATTTCGTGTCAATAAAGTACACTTACTTTGCGGCCGATGAGTGTCGGGTTAGGGCGTTATTTATAGACCCTTTTGCTGTTTACAAACATGAAGCGCCGCTTGCGTACCAAGCTACCTCTGGTCGCTCTGTCTTTGCAAGCCTTTCGAGCCTGCTTATGTCACCAGTGCTAAAAAGCAAAATGCTGCACGAACAACAAAGGTGGAGATTTAACGAGGGCCTTCGGCTGTACATTATAACATCTTGGAGGATACAAGTTCGCATAAAAGAATATTCGAAAAATTTGAACAGATCTCGTGCTTCTTCGTTCTTTTGGCGTTCATTGGTAGGATTGGTGGTTAAAGGAGCTTGTGCAACGCGATATTCAATTGGAATGTTTTTCACTTTTACGACGGAAGCTTACTGGCACTAGTGTGACTCAAGGATAATCGCTCGCAACGCCACTGGCCAAAAATACTCCTTTGTTGACGGTGTAATTTCAAAGGACAGAATAGCGATCATTTTCATTCAATCTCTCCTTTGCAAAGTTTGATGACGTAACGTGGGGAATGAAGTAGCACCCATGTGACGATTGCTATCACGTGAATGCGTTCATAGATTGGACCCGAGCATTGCGTGAGAGCCTCGATTTGGGCTCGTGATAGCACCTTACTAGGCTCGAGAGCGCATTCGGGTAGTGGCCTCGTGTCCAATCGCTGCAGCGACGACAATACGCCGAGCGCTTCATAACAATATCTGGAACTCAGCGCGTGTCGTGATTGGCGCTTGCCAACCGCAGCGCGTGGCTGATGATCAACATTGGCGGCATATAATCGGCTCTAGATCACGTGGCCGCTTTCTCTGGCTGCGAGTTGAGGGAATGAGCGCTGCTCGTTTTTCTTTAAATTTTTCATGGGACTTCTATTGCGTGGGGTGAAAAACGAACGCGTGTTTCATAGGTCATTAACGTCGGGGATCCGTTCTAGGCGGTATTTGCGCAAAGTACAAAAATTGTTGCATCGCTCCTTTAAACGTTTCTTCGTCGTTTTAAGCAGCGCTATTAAGGTGGGCTTTGTTCATGTTTCTTAATAACCGGAAGTTCTCCAGGACTTCAGAGACTGGAGCATCTCCAGGGCACAGGCAAAAATTATTAAAATTTCCAGCGAATGTCATTCCGGTTAAGAACGACGACGATAGTGACCTTTAGCAAACCGTTACGGTGTTCAGTGTACTGCACTACCGGAGCCGTTGAAGCATGCTTTTAAGCACGCGCCCGGAGTGATACCGTTGCCGCGGGCGCGCGCTTGAAAGCATGCTTCAACGGCTCCAGTAGTGCGGTACGCGGAACACGGTAACGGTTCGCTAAAAGTCCCTGGTGCAGCACTCATTTTTTATAGCGTCGTTATACGCTATGATAATGATTAGGCTAATTCACTGAAGTCATCACTTTTGGTGTCTCGGAAAAAAAAAGTGATTGAAGATTTCAGTTTTTAATGTAATAGAGCGGAGTTGTTAAAGTGAATAAAATTGGTTGATTTTAATGAGCGCTATCTTTTTTTCTGATATGACACCACTTTGCGTCAAATTGGACACAAAATGGCAGCAGTGGCATTAAAAAGGCACTCACATATCAAAATGATATTTTATTATTGTTATTATTATTATTATTCGAAACGATTGAAAACGATGCCGGGACGTTACCCTCAAAATTCGAAACTTGGAAATTCAGTAATTGTGAAGTAAAAAAAAAAATTCCAAATGCCGAATTTAAAGTTCCCGCGCGATCCGCGCCAGTGCAGTGACGTCAAATTTTGCGGTCTCCGGCGAGTCGGCTTTTTTTCGCACCTTCGCTCCACGCTACAAAGCAAAGCGTCGTTGCCACCGCGACCTGAAGACGCTAGGATGGGTGGCGACGAGCTTCGTGAAACACCGGTTTCTTCGTCCGGTTCCCCAACTCGCCGATCATCCGTCTTGCTTGAAGAACGCCGTCGCAAGTATTTCACCGTAGCGAGGGAAACTCAGTCGAAGTCGACATCACAGCCAGGCGGACTCTGATCGTTTGGTATTTCCGACAGAGGGGCCATAGTGTATCGCAATTGCGTTAAAAAACATGTAGTTACGATTGCCAGCTATGTAACCGATGTTATAGAAACTGTCGCCTACAATAGCTATCGTGAAATTATCTATGATTTTCGGAACGTCGAGCCAATCAAAATCAAGCGTAGCAGGTGTCGAAACGGGACACCTGTCGTGTACAATTCAAAAGGCCCAAGCGCGCGTTCGTCAAAGAACTTTTTTTAATTCGCAACTGCGTTTGTGTATAGGGTAAATTCTTTTCAAATGGTCGATGTCTATGATGTCCACACTATTTGCATGTGTTTTAGACAATAAAAAAAAATACGACCTTTGGGGTGTCAGTTCCCCTTTAAGCCCTTAAGGACGTCGGACACCAATTACTGACTGGATCCTTTTTAAAAAGTACGCGCCATCCTACTGTTCTAATTATCCGAGTCCGCCATTGCTGGGGCACGTACTCTGAGCACGTGATGGACACGAGGGCTGCGTCAGCGTTCGGCGTGAGTTCGGCGAGGACTCGGATCCAATCACGTGCTTCGTGCCCAAGAAATTGCGACCGCCAATGTTGCTTGACGGGGTTTCGAAAAGGGTCCGTTGGGATGGATAGCTGACAAGGAACAAGAATATTATGGCTCTTTTCTCTTCGTCGTGTTTTAAGCAAAAGTAGCCCTTCGAAATTCCGTAGTATAATACCTGTAATATGATGATATAATGAAAAACGGGTTAGTAATTGTTGCTGAAGCATCACTGTGAAACCCGTTGTGGTATGACGTCACTTTCCTACGGCTATTGTTTCCCGTGCTTTCGCCGTTGCTCTCTCTCTCTACTGACGATTAGTGCTTTTCCCGTTTCCTGCATTCTTGTTAATGTTCCACAAAGTGTTGAAAAACTCCGATATAGCTTTTTAAATATATTTTTTGCAAGTCATTCTTGCCGATTCACGAAACACTCAAGTTGAAGATGTAGGTTGATGCCATTCAGATAGAGGCAAGAGTTCGTGTTAGTAATTTCATGTGTTTTTGTTTTTGTGTACTATTTTGCTTATTCCTCGCAAATAAGTAGAAAACAAGTACACCAAAGTTGCTTAGATTTTAAGTATAAAGGAAAAGAAATGGCGGCAATTGCTTTTTTGTGCTAACAGCGCCGATCTCTGTATACATCAATCGAACTCGTGTATACTGTGCACTCACTGGTGCACCCCAGTTACCTCAGAAACGCATTCAACATCAGCACGCGGCTTTGTTAGATGGTGCTCACTATCACTTTTTTTTTCATCTTCATATCAAATGATTTATTTTTAAAATTTGCACCCAGTTTACGCTTGCAAGGACTCGAAGCACATCCAATGGAAAACGGTTAGTCCTAAAACTTTGTCATTTGGTCCGAACCGCTAGCAGTACATTTGGGCCGAGACTGCAGCGTTCGGCGGTGCATACTTTATTTTTTACATGTAAAAAAAAAATACGTTTACACTTCTCTTGAACGCCGAATAGACCGATCTCACAAGTCAGTTTCGCTACGCTCCCGCTGCCATGATGCATGAAGGGAACTTTAGTATTTCTGCACTTTAGACAACCTCGCTGGACCTTTGCGCGTGCAGAGGACGAGACGGCACGAGCCCACATCGTGCACTGCTTTCTGCATCCTGTGAACTAAAGTTATGGCGGCGTCACGCATGCGCCCAGCGCTTGGTCAGATCAGTCTATTAAAGCGCAGCTCTTGAGGGGGAGAAGGGGAGGGTATGCCCCTCCGTACCCTCCCCTCCTCCTCTCCTCCCATTTAGCACAAAAGTTTAGCTAAATTTAGCGGGAAATTTTTCCGTTAAATTTAGCGGGAAATTTTCCCACTAAACTTAACAGAAAACTTTTTTTCTCGCTAAATTTAGCGGAAAGATTTCCCCGATAAACTTAGCGGGTAAATTTTCCCGTAACCGCGCGTTGCGTTATGGGAAAAATTTTGCTCAATTTCCCCGCTAAATTAAGCGGGGGAACTTTCCCGCGAAAGTCAGCGGGGACATATTTTCGCTAAACTTAGCGGGAAATTTTTTTCCGCTAAATTTTGCTTGGAAATCCTTCCGCTAAATTGAGCGGGGAAAGTTTTACGCTAAATTTAGCACGAAACTTTTTTCCGCTAAATCTAGCGGGGAACTTTAGATTGGGTGAGTTGGTTGTTCATGTTGGACGACCTTTCAGCGCACTCAAAAAACTGTCACTCAAGCTTTCACACACACAAGGAACACAACTCTCACACAGCGCTCACTAACAACTTTATCTTTCGCGGTTAACTTCGGCTTCTACTTCTTCTTCACTTTGAGACGATTTTCAAATAGAAAAAAACGAAGAATCAGAGGCAAAAATTCCTTTCTAACGCTCAGGCAAATTTGCGGCTAAATATTTAATCTTCTTTTGTGACAATATTATCGACGGCGTACTAACAGTCGGATGCAGTACCCGTACGACCGTGCTTGACAGATGCAAATGGCGATCCAGAGGATTAGGGCGCGTAGGGCGCTTGGTTGTAAAGGAAGATGATGAAAAGGGCCCGATGTACTAGAAATGCAAGCTGTTAGAACTTCAGATTGGGCGAGTTGGTTATTCATGTTGGTCGAAGTTTCAGCGCACTCAAAAACTGCCACTCAAGCTTTCACACACACAAGGAACGCAACTCTCACAGCAAATGATGGAGGCGGCGGAAAAAATGCGGGCGAGCGGGCGAGGGCAGGAGAACAACTATGTTACTTTTTTTTTAAAGCGCAGCTTTTAGGCGCCCGTTTCCGGGTTGAGAGGCGTCGGCGTAACCGCACGTTGCATTATTAGACGTTTCCCATAATGACGTCACACATGACGTCACGTGTGACGTGGTAAAATTTTCCCACTAAATTTGGTGGGAAAGTTTTTAGCTAAATTTGGCGGGAAATTTTCTCCTAAATTTAGAGAAAAAAGTTCCCGCCAAATTTAGCGAAAACATTTTTCACCAAATTTAGCGGAAAATTTTACTTTCGTGACGTCACACGTGACGTCATTATGAGAAACGTCCCGCTAAATCTAGAGGAAAATTTTTCTGCCAAATTTAGAGAAACATTTTCCCCGCTAATGGGAGGGAAGCAGGCGAGGGGGAGGGTACGGGGGCGGAGGAGGGACATACCTTCCGATCCGTACCCTCCCCTCCCCCTCCTCAAGAGCTGTGCTCTAATTCGGCAATACGGCGAATTGTAAACGTCTTTAATTTTGTATCTTTCTCTCTCTCACTCTCTTGCTCTTCTCAGTAGACTCGTTCGCGAAGTACTGTCAACGTACAGTGCTTCGCGCGCGAGCAGTTGGGAAGGTCTACTGGCGGGGTCGAATCCTCGGTCAGGGTGCCCGCATTTTGATAGAGGCTTGATGTGAAGAAGGCCGCGTGTCACCGAGTGTTTGGTTGCGCATCAACTGTATAAATTGATATTTTGTTGCTTTAGAACCAGACCCTTTGACAAAATCCCCTAAAGCCCGCGCGCGCCGCGCGACGATCAATGGAAGTTTTTGGTACGCTCCTGCTATCATATTTCCTCCCGCTACCACGTGACATGAGCAAGCAGAGGCAGGTTACCAAGGCAACACCGCTCGAGCACAGAAAGATGGCGTTCATCAAAGCCGGACGAGCGCACGGAAATGGAGAAGAGGGTGTCGCGTTCACTAACTTGCTGCCTCTTCACGACTTGCAGTGTCACCAAATCGACTCACTTTGTACCGCCACCGTGGCATGGTTCAGCTAGTTTCGAAAACGCATTGGTGTAGCAGACGACGAAGCCGGTACAAACCAGAAGGTTGAGAAAGTGGCAGCCTCGCAAGCTAGCCAATGCAATACCTTCTCCACCATTTCAGTGCTCGTACGGCTCGGCTGCTCGAGAGGTGTTGCCTTGGTAACCTGCGTCTGCTCACGTATGTCACGTGGTAGCGAAAGGAAAGGCGAGATGGGAGGAGAATACCGAGGGCTCCCATAATTCGTCGCACGGCGCGCGCGGGCTTTTGGGATTATTACAAAGGTTCTATTGACTTGTTTCCTCTAATCTTCTGAGAGCAAACGAGTCGAAGCCGGGAGGCGACTACCGCAAGGTGGCTTTCCCTCAAAAACTCTCTTTATGCGGGAAAGCCAGCTTCGGCGAAGTTCAGTAAGGCTGAAGAAAGCTGAACCTACGCGTTTAGAAATTGAGGTAGAGGAGGACATCCGCGCGCGGGCGTCCGGACGTCGAACGCGTTCGAACACTAAGCAGAGACAAAGGCAACTAACTTTGTGTCTACCCACTAATCATTCCAACCAGAGCGCGGTGCTCTCGCGTCCCCGCGCGCTCTCATTTTCTACTCTCCCTTAATTTTTACCCGCATTACTTTTCGATGCACCCCGTGAGTCGTGACTATCCTTCGTTCACCCTTATGCTGAAACTGCAGTCAAAGCTGCAAGCTCGAGCTGACCCGCGGTCCTGGCTTTGAGACGTGCATTTCTAGCGTGCGTGCTCGTTCTGCGTAAGAATGTCTCAAAGCAGCGACCTTATGCGCTTGTGCTTGCGACATTGGCTACCACTTCCGCTCAGCATAGCTCCTCATGCAATGTAGGTACTTTATAAGACAGAATTCTGAGCGAAAGGCACAAAAGCCTGGCGTCCTGCGATGGTGCCAAATGCGTGAAAACATATGTTGGACACACTGGAAAGAACATACTTCCGCAGGCTTACAATTGCATGTTCTTGTTCACTTGAGCAGAGACATGGCAGCGGTCAGATGCTCGCTTGCTTGATCGTATACGGATAAGTGCTCGCGGCCTCTTGAAGTTGTGATTGCCTCACTCTCTACTTTCTTTTACAGTGATAGCTGTTATGGGCCCTTCCCACCACTGAAAATGACGTCCGTTGTTGTTGATGTCGTAGTTGTAGATGTTGTAGTAGTCGTTGTTGATGTTCTAGTTGACGATGTTCGTCGTCGCTGTTGCTAAATCCTTGAGAAATATTGCCTGCCGCCCACGGGAATCAAACCTGAGTCCTCTGCGTGCGAAGCGGAGTGGTTACCACTGAGTTACGGCATGCCGTTAACAACCCGCTTTGAACTCGGATTTTGTTAGTACCCGATGCCCACTGCACGTGCTGCCTAAGGAAAAAAAAAAAGAATAGCCGATAACAAACTTTTACTGCAGGGCACTTACGCAACTCTTAAGGTGAAACACTTCGACAGCTGAGGTGCCACGGCGGAGCCGTTAAGGTGTCATTTTGAAGCAGATGGACCGAATGAATGGCAAAGGTGCGAGCGCGTATTACTGAGTTCGCATAGGCGTTTTCTTATTAAGCCGAATAACACACCGGACGAAAATTCCACAGCGTTTTGGAACCAATGAAGGTGTATTAAGTAGAAATTATTTCATGAACTTGTTAAACAGTTTTACTGGAAACAAACTAGAACTGCTTTGTGGTAATTGCAGGACACTTCGAAAATCGCGCGCCAAAGTTTGAAATCCAGGAAACGACGAAACTGCATGTATGCATGAACCGTTCCCTGCCAGTGGTGTGACTGCCTGAACGTCTTATGTAATATTATTGGACACAAACTAACGCTGCCTTGTGGTCACTGAAGCTACAAAATCGCGCACTCAAGTTTCAAGTCTGTAGCTCCACCTAATTTCACGCCCGTGGTTTCGGTGGCTTAACACTCACCTATCTATAGCTTTATTGGTTTTATCGCCCAAAAACCCTTCTGGCATAATTAGCGAAAACGTTTTGTTTTCATTGTTTTTATTATCAGCAGTCTCCTGTTTATGTTTCTACGTGTCGTCATGGTGTCACGTGACGACATATTGTCACGTGACGTCTGAATATTACGTGACGTCACAGTGCCACGTGATGTCATGTCATCGCGTGACTCACGGTGTCACCTGACGCCATTAAATCGCGTAGCGTCACTGTGCTACGTGACATGACATGTCAACGTCACGTCATGGTGTCAGCTGACGTTAGGTTACAGGTGACGTGATGCGCAGCGTGACGTCAGAGTCGTGCCGAATGGCGTGATGTAAGCCGCGTGACGTCAATGGGGAATCTTTTGATGGAGTGCCGAAAATGGTCCGCTTCAATATGAAGCGCGGTCGACGGCGCGAAACCCGCGATGTGTCCCACTAACTGCTATCGCGGTAATAATTATAATAATTTAAAAAAAATAATCTCCATCACCCACTTGCAATGTGGCATTTCACAGAACAGCAAGTCTCATGAAGACTGCAGGAGGTCACTCACACAGACAAGCTTATTTTGCATTCCATGGTGCGTTTGCGATGATCATTGCCGACTTTAGGGAATAAATTGCCGCGTTCGTATACATTCTCGGAAATGTTTCACGACACTGATGATTTTATTGTTCATTTTAAAGTTCACACAAACAGATCGAATTTAAAATTTACAGTACGAGGCAGCAGCGTCTCGGAATAAACACAAAATTTGACATTTGATTCTGAAACAGGGGAACACCCCGAGCAAAAGCGCACGTTGGAACGCAAAAAAAAGAACCGGACTCATATCATAGTGAGCGAGCTGCTTTACAACTCGCATAAACACAGGACGGGACAAGGCACACCCAGAACTAAAATAAAAACAGCCTTTTTTATTTTCGGTATTGGCAACATCATATATTCTTGCGAGACAATTGGATTGTGACAACCTAGACGACTTTCATACTTCGGCCAGCATGATTGAGCAATATTCACAGTTTTTCCGGTGCAGCGCGTACGACTTGCCGGCGATGGTCTGAGATCGCTTCTTGAGCGTCCGCACCAGGTGCTTGCGCCCGGTCACCCCTTCGTGCTTGCGCACGTTGTGCCTGGAACGCGCGATCAAGGAAAATATGAGAACAGACCCGTTATAGTGCTGCGACATAGCACACCATTGTCGGCCCTGTATAGGCGAACACTCCGTTTACAAACAAGTCCGCGTTCGCTCAAACATGGCGTGGGCGCTGCGCACGCGCAGATACCACATTCGCGTGAACCGCCTGAGTATGCGCCGCGCAGACAGTGGCACCACAGAGGCGGCCTGGCATCAGGTTCACACGTTCATGTGTATTGTGACTATTTTATACATCCTCAAACATGCTGCAGACTCGCCATTTTGGGAGTTAAAAAAGCAATCCTTCCATCTTCGAGAAGACATGGTATTGTGAGACTATTCTCTTTCTTTTGGCAATTAGACGGATGAAACAAACAAAAATAGCGAGGAAATGCATGCGATAACTCAAGAAACGAAAAGAAAAGCAGAGAAGTTGGTGGTCGTTCTATTTGGAAAGAAGGGCAACCCACCCTGGCCTTGAAAATCTTAACTGTAGAACGTGGGTTAAACATCACGGACTCAGCGCAAAGTTACCGTCCGAGACCTCTGAGATGTTATGTTCCAAATCCCGCATTGATGTTTATGAATAATGATCATAAAATTAAAAAAATTAAAAAGCGTTAAAAAAACTATAGCGTACGCTAAAGACGCCTAAGACATCTTACGAGTAGGAATGCGAAAGCATTCCTACACGCGGCGCATTCCTTCAAGCAGCGCGCCACGTCCTCCTTTTTCACGTGGCGCTCCGGCGGTCACATCACGCTCCCCCACTGCGCAGGCGCAGCGAACCCCGCCGGCTCCACGGCTTCCTTGAAGATGCATCTGCGTTGCTGTGCTTTTCTTTGTATTTACATTCTGAGGCGCGTACGCTTTGACCCTGAGCGCCCCGCCGGCTTCCGTGACGAAACACCTGCTTTGCTGTGCTTTTGGCCAATGGGAATTTAACTGCCGTTTCGCTGCTACAGACGGTTACAGGCAACACCGCCTTCGCTCCTTGGGGCAGCTAATGCTTCCGTGTTCAAAATATATTTAAACGACAAAAGGGCACGCTGCACACCTTAGAACCAAGCCCGGTTGTGTCATCTGGATGCACATTTTGTAGGGCTTCTCGTAGAACTCCAGGTCGGTTATGAACTCGAGGTGCGTGTCCCCGGCGACGTTAACCTGAATGTTACTCGAAGCTGCTTCGCTGTTCAGTGCCGCCGAAGCCTGCACCAACGCAGCACCACTGCAAAAAAAAAGATTATGATTCAGATTGTTTATGACTTTGCGTACATGCTATGCGGAGCGCAAGTTCGTCTGCTTCTTTTGCAGGGGTTGTGGTGACGTCAGAACGCCTTCGAGTTCTGATTGGCTCTGACCTGAAGGATAGTGGGTAGACCTCAAGGCAGTTTGCTTTGAGGTCTAGCCACTATCCTTCAGATCAGAACCAATCACAGCTCGGCGTTCTGACGTCACCACAGCCCCAGCAAAAGAAGCAGACGAACTTGCGCTCCGCATAGCCACGCATCGAGGGTGAAATCCACCAGTTGATATCAGTGGGTTCCGTGTAACCGAACTTGCGTAGTAGGCGCATTCATGGGGCGAACAACCGACGAACTTCGCCCGGCAGCACGTTCGCTCATTGGGCGGTGCAACAGTCACTGTTTTGACACCCCGCACAGAGAGAACGCAACAAATCAAAACTCGTAGCTTTCTTTTTTAATTTTTTTTGCTGCACATTTGCTTCATGGAGTTTGGTTTCTATCACTTAAGAGTCGAAGTAGTACAGTCGGCGACAGACTAAAGGCTGAACTCCATGGGACGAATATGCTGCGAATAACCGACGAATTTTGCCCTGCGGCTTTTGCTCTGCGCGTGGAATCAACACAGTGGCTGCTATGTCGCGCGCAAAGCGAGCGTGCCGTCGGGCGGCGTTCGCCAGTTATTCGTCGCATAATTCGTTCCATGGAGTTCAGCCTTAAGAATGCAATAGAAACTCCAACAGGCGCGCTTTGCCTTACGCCGGGCTTTGGCTCTGCGTGCGACGAAGTGCTATCAAAGTCAGAAAGCTTGCCCTTCTTAGTTCTTAACCTGACGCCGACTGCCGTTTGCTAATCAGTCAACCATCGTTATATTCTTTCAATGGGTTATCCGCATTTTTATTCATAATTTGCGAGTTAATGGCACGTTTGAGATAAAACGTACTTCGCAAGCGAAATTTAAGATATCTGCTGGAAGTATCACACTGGGCTTAACTTTTTGGCGGTTGATGACAACTTATGCTCGCCACGTCCCATCAGGGATCTAAGGAAGTTTAGTGACTGCTATATCAAAGAATGTGTTGTTACTTTTGGGGGAAGGCATTTTACGCTTGCATGTGAGTGTGGAACGAGCTAAATTTTGCCATATTCGTTAAAAAACAAAACAAAAAAAAACATGCGCAGTTTACACCACTAGTTCAGAACTTTAAAAAAATCAAACTTTCGAGAGAAAAACAAAAAAGGAAAAAACACGGTGAGGGATGGCACCTAATATTTCGCCTCTTGTATCTACAGCTTGAACATTTAATCGAAATTATAACAACATTTGCAATGCAGGAGGACGAGCGTGTATGTTGAAAACATTTCGTCGATACATGGTGCCCACATACGTCTTTGACTTGAAAGCTTGTTCAGATTCCGTGAACCGCGAAAAAGCTACCCAAAAAGTGTCACGTGCATGACGAGTGTGAGAAAAATAAACCATTAATGCGGCGAACCTGTGCCAAAACAAGAGTACAATAACTGGCTTTGCGGGTGTCAATGTCGGCCGTAGCAGCAGTATCGAGCGCAGGCGGAAGATGGATTCAATGCAGAGCGCTGGTGCTACTTTTATACACGTCCAACACTTGGAAGGGTCTGAAACCAGAACACGCTATAACTCACGTGAACGTACCGGCACGTACAATATGAGCTAAAATACCAAATCCGGCCTTTATCTGCATCTGCGGTCTCCACAAGCTCTATTAACTCCCAATTTGTCAAATAGTCCGAAGTATGGGGCCTCAACTTCACAATTCATTCCTAGTTCGGTCCACAGCTCTCTCAAATTCTTGCAGGTACACCAAAGAAGCGCGAGGAACTGTTTCAGCTAATATTATACACGCTGAAACTTCTCCGCTGAAGTAACAAAATTGAAAAATGGAAACGAGAAGGATTCGAACCCACGTGGGAGCGAGCAGCGTGTGCAGCCAACTCGGTCACGCGTGCGACATTAGCCCGTAAAACAAAAGGGACCGAAACCTTGTCTTCACGACGGAGTGTGAATTTCTGTTCCAGAGGGAGATCTGGATGGAGCCCGTCAGGTCGAGCGAGATGGCTCCTTGCAGCTAGAGCTCCACGACGAGGCCATTCAGCAGGGCAACGTACTGGAAGTGGTCCATCATGAGCAGGTTCCCTGCAGACGCCAACACGCCGCGTATTAGTTTGGAGAATTCACTGGTTGGACGTTTGAGCTGTTCTTTCTTATTAAAGCGTGAAATGAAACCAACCTCGGCTGCGCTGTCATCGCGCGACGCAGCAGAGGCTGGTTGCACTATCTCTCCACAGGGCGCGTGGCCGCCGGGGCCCAGATGCGCGCCGATAACAAACCGAAACTTAAAAACTCGTCGAATTTGTGCGGTTTTTCAGAAAGCCGTAAAATGCTTCGCGTGCCTTCTATCGTTCTGCAATTTGTTGAGTTAGTGTTTTTCGACGATGCTGAGCAATTTTCTAATTGAAACTATGCCCTTAAACACAATATTAAAAAAGTTAATTACGCAAAAATAATTAACAACTTAATTATCCCGGACTTCAATAATTTTCCTAAATAGGCCCCTGGCCCAGGACCAAAACGACACAAGCCTTATTTCGTTGCGATGAGTAGTTTTCGCAGGAGCGATTTGGCCTGAGTTCTCTGAAACACCCTGTATATACTTATTAGGCATGTTGCTTTAGTTTCTGACTGAGAAGCCTGTATCTAGCGCATGAATTTTATCTGTAGCTTTGGGAGCTAAGGATCAGTGGGGATCGGGGAGGCGGAGGCGGAGGGGGGGGGGGGTCAAAATGCATGAGCATAAATAGTCAATCGATATTCCTGTATTCATGCAAGGGGAATAATGTGATCATCACCTGCAGGGCCGGCGTGGGTTCACTGCCGGTCCCGGACCAGACGTGTCCCATGAGTTCTGAGGTGCCCACGAAGAAGACGTAGGGCCTGAGCTCGGCGCCCATGAGCATGAGCCTCATGCCGGCCGTTGCCTCTTCTTCCTCCTGGCTGGCGTCGTTGCCACCGTCGTCCCCTCCCGCCACGTTGCCCAAGCCGCCGGCGAACAGCCCCACCTCAAGGATAAAGAAAATCCAGCATATCACCGTTCGAGTGTTCAGCAATTCACGCGGTTCAGCAATTCACGCTGAAACGCACGTCAGCGACAGACAATTTTTGGGCAGCTTCAATTTTGAGAACTTTCGAAAAAATCTAAGTCCGTGAAATGAATAATACTTTTGAGTGTCTGTAATAAAAAAAAAATACGTTTAGCACTCACTCATACAGTAAATTAACACAAATGTCATTGGGCTTACTTTTACGTTGTTGTTGAGAAGTGTATAATCAGGTTGTGGCCCTGAATTGCATGGGGAAGAGCTTCTAATGTCATATCTTTACACCATACACTCAAAAACTAAACAAATATATAAAAACCTTTTTTTATCAGTTTGAAAACGAAAGTCACAGTTTTTATTAAAAAACTGCCTTCAGGAAGGTAAGGGACCCAGCGAAACGTAAACTGCGATTCTATGACTTTATATACTGTAAACGACTAAATTTTCGCGAGAACCTAATTTTCGCGATTTTCGCGAATCGCCTCAATTCGCGAAAAATAAGTCCCGCGAACAATTCCGGGCAATATGTGAACGCTACGGAGGCTACACTCCATTCGCGAAAATTAGAACCCGCGAATAATTTCAAATTTTCAGCTTTGGCCTGATTCGCGAAAATTTGAGCCCGCGAAAAATTAAGCCGTTTACAGTATATGGGAAGTTTCCCTGCAAGCTCATTCTACCACCTTAAGTTACTTTCGCGTTCTTTCTAACGTTGTCGTAACGGCTGTGAAAAAAAAATGAATTTCCCGTGTGAAAAGGTTATTACCCTGCGAAGTGGAAAAAATAGCTTCTTAAGCTGACAAAACATCTCGAGATAAGGTGAAGACCTTGACTGATTTAAACCACCGATGGATCTTCAACGTGCG
Source organism: Ixodes ricinus (assembly GCA_037355805.1). Taxonomy (NCBI): domain Eukaryota; kingdom Metazoa; phylum Arthropoda; class Arachnida; order Ixodida; family Ixodidae; genus Ixodes; species Ixodes ricinus. The sequence continues at coordinate 22,237 of JAZHYW010070264.1, forward strand.
GTGCTACAACTTAGAAAAATAAATTGTGGTCACGTCATCATTAGGTAATTATTTATAGCTTTTTTTATTGATATGAACACTTTGTAGTTTCACGTAAAATCTATGTGCGACATAAATGTCATGGCGGCCTTTTAAAAATACGTACGAGGTGCCACCCAAAACTTCCGAGACTAGTTTTGTCGCGTAAAAAGACAAGGGAGCGCGGTGATGCGCGCGCATCTGTCGAAGGCAGGAACCTTCATGTCTCATTATTCCAAAGGGCGTCGTTCTGTGAATTTTGAAGCTGCGCTACACCAATTTTTCTGACCACGTGCGCGAGAACAATAGCGATTTCAGCAGACTGCAAACCAAAGCGAGAGCGAACATCAATTCTGCATCAAACTCGACAAATCTGGAACAAAGGCATTTAAAATTATTCGTCAGGCTTGTAGCAAGGAAGTAGTGAGTCGTGCGAGATGTCTGAGTGGCACTCCCGCTTCAAAAATGGCAGAACATCACTGGAAGACAAAAAGAGGTCGGGGAAAATCCCCTACCTTCTCCGACCGTGCGTTCTAAAGATATGTCTTCCCGAGCACTCAAAACTGTCGATGACGAGCCCAAACAGAGCCTAAACATGTGACTACAGCGCACATGGTGTATTGACGAACAGTAGCCTCTAGTGTGAACATAAAGGGAAGTTACCGAAATATAAAGCAACAAAAGAGTGACGGTCAGTTACGGCTGGGTACTTGCATCATTGTTTAAAAACTTCCACACTTTAAATAGTATACCGATCGAACAATCACGCTCCCATAAGAATAACTCACAAGAGAAAAGATTTAATATTGTCGTCAAGACGTCGATGCAAGATGCACTCACAGAGAGAAGATTGAGGCTCTCTTGGGGCGTTTCCAGGCTTACGTCGACCGAGCTTTCCTTGAGGAGTCCTCCAGGAATGAGCTCCATGTTGATTCCGTACGTCGAGTTCAGATCGTCGCTCTCTGCGTTTTCAAAGACGGCGGCCGTCAAGATCAATATGCACAGCGATAGCAGAAACGCGGGAGCTGCGACACGTCGCTTACTTGTCAGATATTTCGTAAATGCCGCCGACGAGCCGCCGTGCGCCAGGTTGTAGTAGTTGCCGACGGTGGTGTTGTTGAGCACCTTTCCTGCGAACAACCTGAAATATGGACAGTTACCTTTCAGAAGGTGCGCTACGAAATACGCGAGAACTGGACGGCGGAAGAGCAGACTGTTTACAAAACGGTTCGAGCGAGACCAGGAGGCTGCTGATCCAAACATACCCTCTGCTTCTTTATAATTTTTTCATCGCAAGATCAGTCTTTGCAGCAATGAAATATACAATCAAAAACTTGGCACATTCGTGCTGTAGAACTTGAAACTGGTTAAAATTACAAGCACCAACCCAAGGAGACAACAATGAGGCAGTCTAGTATCGTCTTTGGGTTTCGACGACTTCATTGCGAGGTATCGAATTTAATTTGACGAAATCCGCCCTATTACGTAGTTTCGGTGCTCAAAGTTAAACAACGCAAAAATATTTCTTGTTATTGGAGTGTTCTCTTAAAGGGACTTTAAAGTGATCTAATGGGTAGTTCACAAATAAAATTTGCTGATTGTATCTTTGCCGAACTACCGATAGGGTTGCCCATCAGAGATAGGCTTGGTAATGCAATAAAACTGGGTCAGTAATTTTAGTACTGGTGGCGACGCCCTCTCACAAAAAAAAAACGTAACTAAAACTGCTACAATAACAATAAAAATACACAGATAAAAATAAATATTAGATCTGACACTATTGTGTGGAAAGTAGACGGGTAAACGCACGAGCGTGAATTTCTTATAAGTGGTTTGACGGCTCAAAATTTCAAGGTAGAGAGAACACTCTACAGGCAAGCACTCGACCGCGTCGTTCGAGCCGCATCGTTCTGAAGTTAAGATAAAAAGAGAATGAGGCTTCCTGATCCCTCTCACGATCGTAAAACCTGTTCATAAGAACAAAGCAAGAATACATTAAATTGTTTTTAGCGTAGTGTCCCTCTATGCTCCCGACAAGGTTCTATGCTCCTCACAAGGCTCTGTGCACTCGCCTAACTTGGTTCTTGTTGTCCAACAGCTCAAACAGCTTGCTCGTGATGAACGTGGACAGCTCGGGAGCGTCGTGAAAAGGCAGTCGCTGGAGGACCCTCTCGATGCGACCAATGCTGGAGCTCAGGAAGATGAGCTCGGCGGCGAGCGCACGTGCCGTCGAGTCGTGCCTCTTGTCCACTTCGCCGTACACCTTCTCCACCATGTCGTACACCTAAAACGAAGAGGGACGTTTTCATCAATCTATAGTCTCCAAGTTTGCGAGCTCAGCCGTCGACGGCTTCCCAGATAGCGTATTGAATAAAAACGAACGCGTTTACAATTTTAGAGGCGTCTTCGAGCACGCTATGGGGCTCGTCCATGATGCTAAGGAACGGTCCCACAGTGCTGTAGGCGTTACCGAAAAAGAAGTGACGAAATACGTTCACCGCTAGTAATTGCAAAGTAAAGAATGCGTCACCGACGTACATCATCTCAAAATAAAAAAGAACGCGTTACCGTTAGCGATAAAAAGTAATGCACGTTACTTTTGCATTACTTTTTTAGAGCGCAGCCCTTAGCGCCTGGTTCGCACTTGCGAATCGGCGGGCGAATCTGCAAGAATTCGGCCGCCGGGCGTAGCATCCACTGTGCAATGCCGCGGCCGATTCCGCTCCGGCGGCAGAGGATTAGCTGCAAGTGTGAACCAGGCCCTAGACGCCCGTTTCCGGCTTGAGTGGCGTCGCCGTCGGCGTAGCCGTCAGGTCACGTGACCCCCAGGTCACGAGCCCCAAGTCACGTGACCCCCGAGGTCATGCGACCCCCCAGGCCATGTGACCCCCCCCCCCCCGAGGTCACGTGACCCCCTCCCTTAAGGTCACGTGACCCCACCCCAGCTCACGTGAACCCCAGGCCACGTGACGCCCCCAGGTCACATGGCCCCCAGGACCAGTGACGCCCCCTGCCTTCCCCTCCTCCTCAAGAGCTGCGCTCTAATTCGGCGTTACAGTGAGTTGTAAACGGCTTTTATTTTTTTATCTATGAATTAAAACGGCTTACTGTTTTTACGTTAAAGGCATGCATAAGCGCCAGATTTCAAGAAACGTTATATACATCGCAAAATCTTACTATAATTACTTTATCGTTTTTTACGGTTCCACCTGAACACTCACGCGGTGATAAACGCAGTTGAAAACACAAAATTTCATGTAACTTGGCGCCAAAAAGATGCACGGTAATTTTTTAAAATTTTGAAATACACGTGAATTATTTAATTCACGTGTAATCACACTCGCCTCGTCGTTCAGGTGCTCGTTTCCAATCTGCTTGAGAGCTCGCAGCGCGGTGAGCACGGCCTTCTTGCTGCCTTTGCGGATGGCGTACAGCATGCTCTTGATGCTCGACGGCTGCGCAGCGTTCTGCAGGCCTCGCAAGTACGTGTGCCAGCAGGTCTCCTGCTTGCACCGCTCCAACTCGCCCTCCATGAACTTGAGGGCAGCGCTGATTGGCTGCAGTTGAGGCGATGGGTTGGTAAGACACGGTGCACTTTCCTTGCAACAAGGGAGGACATTCGTATCTCCTGATTGCTGAGATATGTATACCTTTTTTAAGCGTACGAAAGCACAGTTGCTTCAAGCATTGGCATAGAACAAACCACGGCGCTCGATTCTAGTTCCACAAAGGGGCAGAGACTGTGCTTATTGGTGAGGAGATCTAACTATAGGGGGCACTACGTCCAGCTTGTTTTCCCCAGCGTTCCACGTTTACCGACACAAGGCAAGTGCACTGGATTTCTTTTTTTTCCTCGTGTTTCTCGATTGAGCGCGGAGCAAAGATTGGGCACGACTCCTGTCCAGTTTTTTGCTCCGTCCAAGTTCGGCTTCACTGAACGGACACCAGCCCCTGCCAAACTCTGACGCAACGTTCGGCTACGTGGGTCGAGCGCTGCGTCAAAACGCAAACAAAAAATCTACCTATGTTGTTTGTTGTCCCCATCGGTGTAGTTCTCAATTTAGCCACTAGGGGCGCGACGGTTGGATCTCCTTCCCAGGAGTCACTGCTAAGAAATGCAGGGTACGGCTTATTATGTTCACGCTTGGCTCTTCTTGTCTGCAAATGATGATGTTTCATTGGCTACGAAGCGATAATAAGGTGCTCCTAGCTTGTCACGCCGCGGGACCCTAAACTCGTCAAACACAAAGTTGGGGCCGAAGTTGACGGAGCGCACCGATTGGACAATCACGACGATCACTTCGCGTTTTCGTCGCCGACGTCCAATCGGCGCGCTCCGCGAACTTTTGGCACCAACTTTGTGTTTGACAAGTTTAGGGCTCCTGCGCTCCTTAGGCTGTCAGTGACTATACATCGTTTCAGCTGATGTCCAGACGCAGCCGACGCTACGAGCTGATGGGACCAATCTGACAGCATGCACAGCGCGCCATCATGGTGTTCGCCATGCTTCCATGCGTGTTCTACCATCGCTGAACCAGTCATAAACAAAACAGGCCCAATGACTTGCGCTTTTGACGCTGCTTGATTGGTCACATATTGGCTCGTGGCGTCGGCTGCTGTCTGGACTTAAGCTGAAACGGAGCACAGTGGCCATCAGGGAGCTTGCGTGTTGGTGCAGAATAGACCCTTTTCAAAAGTCCGTCAAGCAACATTGGCAGTCGCCATTTCTCGGGCGCGAAGCGTGTGATTGGATCCGAGTCCTCGCCGAACAGTGACGTAGCACTCGTTTTCGATACGAGCTGAGCCGAGTTCACGTCCAACGCTGATGCGGCCCTCGTATCCAATATACACGCTCGGAGTAGCGTTCCCAAACAATGGCGGACTCGAATAGTTGGCGCAGCAACCACTAGGTGGCGCGCACGTTTAAAAAAGGTCTATTGCAATGTAACGGAAGCTATAACGCAGGTCTCGTGTGCGTCCGTGGCGTGCGTGGCACATCACGTGACCTACCGTCGCACGACATCAGGTCACGTGACGTCACGGTGTCAACGCTATTAAAATCCAGTCACGTTGGGTGTCAAGTGGTGTAATCTGACGTCACGTGCGACTGTGCCACGTGACGTGGCGTCGCTTGACAGCATGAGTTGACACCATGACGCCATGTGATTAACCAGAGTGTGCTAATAAAAAAGCACTGAAAACCAAACCGATTCTTGCACATTGCAATTCTGGATATGTGTATCTATTAACGAAAATACAGCTACCAATTTGTTATTTGTGGTAAGACGAAGTGACCTCGAGAGCGAGGCTGTTCTGGCGGACCGAGCTAGTTCTCCCGTGGATTTAAATTTGGCCAAAAAACGTAAGATCAGTGCTTACCCCTTGCTTGGCGCATTTGGGGTGAGCGCGGCAGTAAGTTTTGATGAGGGCTCCGAGGGTAGCAATGGCTGCCGCCTTGTTCTTCTCGTTCTTCAAGTCCTTCTGGGCAACTGCCTGCAGCGGTAGAAAAACGCCTAACGGTCACGTAGGCTCACAGTTAGAGCGACCATCTAAAAACAAGTTCCCCTCGGTACACACCAATATTTCCGTGATGATAGATGAGCTCGGGTGTGACGCTGCTACAAGGCTGACCAGAAAACGTTCAGCGAGGTCATTTTCCGAGTTGAAATCGAGAAACTTCAAGCTGGCCTTCACAGATGCCAGGGTCTGAGCTGCTGCTGTTAAATCCAACAGTTGTGGTCTGCACGTACACAGAAGAAAAAAAAATGTCTGGTTACGTTTTATTGCTGGTGGCTGAACGTCATGGTTACTTACTGATAACAACAACAGGATAGTGATCTCACTATGATTAAATATATATGACCCTTTTGTGTGTTTAGTATTTATATAAAACAGAGTGTAATAAAATATTTCAGTCACCTGGTTTCTGCTTGCACGGCACCTAGCAGATTAGCCGCTCCCACAACTTTGAAACACAATACTCACGTGATGTAACAAACGTTAAGACCAAGTGTTATTTTAATTGTATAAGCTCTACACTGCAGGTTTCTTTTTTAATTTTTAATCCAAACAGATTTTTCTTTTTTTAAGGGGTGGGAGTTATTCGGGTTCCGTGTTCACCATGTATTTATTAGGGTCAGCAGACATTACAATTAGATAAGGGAATATGCAATCACCCGGGAAGTTCGATAACTAATAACTTAAAATTTGTTAATTAACTTTTCTAAATTATTGGTCGTAGTCATAAAGCAGTTGCAGCACTGATGGCATGCTCCGATTGAATGATGAAACAATTTAAACAGTTTTAGAATGTCTGACAGGCTTCGCGATATTCATTGATGAGTTTTCGCTTTTTAACAATTTGACATTGATTATTATTCTTTTAAATTTATTTACAATATACTGCAGGTAACTGCAGGCTCAAGCAGGGTAGGGAAATTAGAGAAAGAAATACAATTTCACTGGTGTGCCGTTGGAATGTGTGGTGCTCCACCAAAAAGGGGTTCAGTCAAGTCTTCATAATCACTATACAGATTGACTGACAAACTTGTCTTTATTTTCTTTTGCGGATCGCCCACCTCTGGATTTGTGTCCTGGGGCGGGGAGGGATGGGTATGTGTGTGTGTGTGTGTGTATATATATATATATATATATATATATATATATATATAATACAAATAAAATATAAAGCAAAAACACCATGAAAAATGAACACGGAAATCATAATTTACATTTAAACGACAGTCCTATGAGATAACGTCACTAACAAAAAGCAAGGTTCGAACAACACCCAAGGATCATGGAAATCAGCATAACTACATTCAATTGTAGTGTAATTAATAACTAGAAACATTTCTTCTAAAAGAAAACGTCTATTAATCATGAAGGCTCACCACAATGACAACAGGGAGGAACGTGCTCACCAACAAATTTCTCAAAACTTCATTGTACGCTCAACAATTCTAATCTTGTTGAAGATGTCGCATAAAGAGAACAGCGATGCACTCACACAATCTTTTTGTTTTTTCCGCTCTTGAGGACGGCGTGAATGTCCTTTTCAGACGCTTCCCTGAAGCCCTGCAGCAGCCGCAGGAAAGAGACCGAGGACTTGAGCGTGGCCAAACTCTTGGGGCGCAAGTTCGCCTCGAACAACTTTACGTTTTCGGCCAGCTGGTAGTGAAAAAACAATTACACGATCTGTTAGCTAATTATTCTTACTTTCAAAATGGCATTGGCGTATAGCACTGAGATGCGCGCATACTGTCGTAAAGAATCGTTCATGGTTATTTCAGGTAGAGGAACTAAGAAATGCACGTAAGTGGGGTAGCAATTGAAAACGTTTTCTTTAGTTACGCATGAAACTTGTTTCTGCTCAAAAACGGCATTTTCAACATGGGCCATGTTATTATTGATAATTGCTTTGCATGCATTCAATCTATCTTGCTTTCGAGGGATCCTAAATTATTTACAACAAAAGTGCAACATCCATATGGAACGTGAAAATGTAAAGGAGAGTTGTCGGGGACGAGTGTTGCGGAAACTCTACATTTTCCAAGATAAGTAGGAATAAATAGAGATTGATATATGTAATAGTAAACTTTATGAAGAAATAATGAATACCCACGGATTTGCAATTCTTCGTGCACTTCTTTATTTCTGGTCTGGCGACTATCGTGTCCTCCACCAACTTTTTTTGCCTGCACAGGTTTGTCAAAAATTTTACATTTGTCAAGCGATAGGATATTTGCTGCTAGGAAACTATTCTTAGTTTGGTACGCTCAAAAAATACTGCTCGTAAAAAGAATACTAAACTACCCCGCTCCCCCCCCCTTTTCTTAAAAAAAAAGTACTAAAACACACCACAACAAAAAAACTAGGTGCCGGTATGGCATGTGACAAAACAAACTTTCCCCGAAGAGAAATATTCGAGTCGCAATACGCATCTTGAGTTAGCAGAGATTTCAACACGTGCTTCTATTTTGAAACATCGCACCCGAAATGAAAGCATGCCCCAAAATGGCGTCTGTCACAAAATTAATTTCCCCCCAAGAACTGAAATTAGTTAACGCGACCCAAAACTCTTAATGCGAGTTCGCAAGGCACAAAAGTTAGTAACACGTCCTTCGCGGGCAAGTCACACTGCATACTCCAAACTACCGACGAGTCCGTTTACCTGCCGTCAGCTGCTGTATCACTTCGACTTCAGTGTTGGCGACAAAGGATTTCGCGGACGGCGACGTACCCTCCAACCTAAAGGTGTGTCTGAAACAGCAAAGCGAAAAGAACCATTGGCATCATGTGCGTTAATGACCGAAAGGAAGCGTAAACACAGGCTGCTACAAAATAAAACTGCAATGGGAGCAGTGAGAAACTCTAGTGTAGAAATCAAAGCAAAGCTATACCGAGGTTGACGCCGACAGTGTGAACGACGTTCGGGTAGGGCGACAATCGAATAATCAAAAGGTCTGTTTGCCATTTCTTTGTTATCGACGTTGAAGAACTTGTCGAGTATCATTCAATAGCAAAATATACACATATACATACACACACACAAAATTGGGCCGCTCCTGGGCCCAATTTTTCGCCAACTCTCTTTTCCTTCCCTATCTTTGATGTAATAAATTTAACAATCACTCTCTCTCCAGTAATTTGAAGGGCAGCTCTGCACAATTGAATATTATAAAAACAACACTGCACAGTTTAGTGCCATCTGAGAACCCAATTGAAAAGTTATCATCCCGCTGCGTCGAAATGTTTATCAAACTGGGCAGCGACAAAATCCGCCATGCGGCGATCCAACGGAATCGGCTAGTTCAGTGGGCGACGTCCGGCGGGTTCCGGAGAGCGTTGCGAAGTGGCGGACACGATCTACGAAAACTCTCTATGACGCTGTAACTACGTCACAAACATAACTCGGGCTTGCTTGCTGTTTTTTTTTATTTTTTATAACTCAACTTTGCTGGCACATAGGCAGTGCGCTTGCCGGTGTCCACCGTTGGGCCGTGTGAGTAGCATACTTCCCGCGCGCCATGTCAAGGCGGCGGACGACTATTCGGTAGGCCATGTTGGTCCTAAAGTGGTGCTCTAAAAACTTGCGCCGTACGCTCTGGAGCAGGATCGCGGGCTCTCGCAGTATGCGCACCACGCTACAGCGCAGTCCGTCTCTGCTAACGTCACTAGATTATACTCGCGGACAACTTTCTGTGGCTATGCAGTCAAAGCGATGGGAGCACGGGCGCTTGCGTACCTTGAGCGCAAATCAAAGCTGCAAATCAAGCTGCGCACGCGCACTCTTCACTACTTCTGAAATGCCACATAAAGTTGCCCTCTCCCGCGGAAAAGGGTACCACGTGCACCCCTCAACCCTTTAGTCCGCCTCCCGTAAAGCCCCTCTATCCTGGGAAACACGGCGCCATTCATTGTTGCAGAAAAGCTCGAGGCACGTGCCGCGCGCCACTTCTGGGAAATGTACATAGAAGCGTGATGAATCTAGACTCAGAATAGACCGTCTGCTATGTTACCGCGCATGATCTGTCCCAAGGAGAATGCAGGGACTGGTGTTCCACGCGCCGCACGTGCCGGCGTCAGCAGTAGCAACTTTTCTAAAGCAAATACATAAAACAAATGGCATGTTGCACGTGCGTCCGTCAACGCTTTATTTCGGTTATTTACTTCGAATCTTTTATACGGGGAATGCGCGTGCGCGCGTGGCGCGTGGAACGACCAATCCCTGCATTCTCCTTGATGCTTGGCGTAATACTGCAATAGGTCCTAATAGCCCGAGTGCTGCGCTGTGCCGCCACGATCTTCCCAAGGGCTGCACGTTGCACGTGCCTCGTGCATCGACGCACGCTTGGCGCTACTTGTAATGAAACACCTTTAGCAAGGGGCTTTAGCCTCTCGCAGAGCCGTATATTAGGAGAGTTTGGACAATAGGCGGAGCAAAGGCCGCCGCCAGCGCCGAAGATTACCCCCACGCTTAGAGCGTAAACTAAATTTGTGACACAGCGTCGACCAATCAGGAGACCTCTACTCCATCTCTACAAATGTCTGCAGTGAAGACAAAGGCACAGGCGCGTGAGCCTAGCTCTGCGAAACGCTTTTGTTTGTACGAGACCTCGTGCATAGGAGGCACTTTCCAAAGCCACGCGCTCGTGCCCATGCCTTTGTCTGCACTGCTAGAACAGCGTCCTGAGACTGGCTGAAAGAAAACAGTGCAAAGGGTGGGGTGCGCGAGCGTCGTGAGACGCGGAGTTCCGCTCGGCACGGCTCAAATTATACTTCGTTTCACTTTATCTGCGAGCGAAGCCAAAGCTATGAAGCGCGAGACCAGCGCTTTTTGCATTTCTCCCCAGCTCGCGCGCTCGAGCAAACCCTGAACGCACGGAGCTTCCGTGCTCGCGCTTCCAGTTTTGCCTTCGCTCGCACATAAGGTGAAACGGTATAGTCGTGTCACATATTTAGATCACACGACCACCGCTAGGGGCTGTTTCGCGGCCTGCATGTGGTTGGCCCCGAGATGCTCGCCTATCCAAACCAATGTATGGCCAAACTCTCTCAATAAACGGCTCTGGCCTCTCGTCGTTTGAAGCGCCATCTAAATTTTTGTTTCAAAACTGTGCGTTCTATGGAGTGCAATACATTTTTATAAACTAAAGACACGAAATTTAAATAAGGTACCGGTACCCTAAGGTACCGGCTAGACGAAACCTGATCCAAACCCGACGCACTTCACTTACTCCGCGGTGACTCGAATGTTGGCCTCTTTCCAAACGTTGACAAACATGGTAACATCCTCCTTGATGTGCACGCTCTTCGGTGCCGTCAAGTCCGGCAGCAGCTCGTAAGCCGACTCCGATCTGGGACACTATCGTCGGAGACTGGATCTAAAAAAGAGAAAAAACAAAAACGATGTGACCTCGCAAGGGATGCGGCAGTTTGGCTTCCCAGAGGTTCGTCCTCTTCGTTTGCACTCTTGCACAACTTTCTGTGGCCATTTTGAAGAACTGAAAAAATACGCGTGCATAGCATCGGTTATGGTGGTCAGTGTGTGCAAGCACACGAAGTTGCTCCCAGTTGTGATTATATTTCACTTGACTTAAGTTACTTTATTACTTTAGGTTAATTCTACTAAGCATATCACCTTACGTATACATTCTTTGACTTAATGTATGACCCTCTCTCTCTTATATATACATATATATATATATATATATATATATATATATATGCACATATGTATATGTAATAAAACGTTGACCAATATATCATAAAGCTCTACTGGAAAGCTTCAAAGTATGTTTACCCTCTCTCCTCTCTCTCCCTCTCTCTCTCTATATATATATATATATATATATATATATATATATATATATATATATACGCTAAATTTAATATAAACAAAAGTTCGGCGATGTTTGTTTTTGTAATCCATCATTCTTAAAGTAAAACAACTAACTTTATCACGTATTTTTCTTATTTCTAAGCAATTATAATTCATTGAACATGTTTATGGTCCTTAAGTTAAAGACGCATGTTGACAGTTAGTGAAAGGAAAACTAGCCAATTCGACACGAAGATTCTGGGGACCAAAGACATTTGGCTGTATGACTGACATTCAAGATTTTGGGCGTCACGGAAAATGAGGAACATGTTGATTTTTAGTGAAGTTCCTTATAGGAGTGTTTGTTGAAACGAATCGCCAGAAAGGTCACAACTTTAATGTTTGCAATTACGGTTACAGGTCTTGAATCAGGAGATGAGCAATCACCTTCAAATGTACGCTCATGATTTGCTAAACATTTGAAGTTAGAGCCAAGCTTCCTTCCATTAATCATTTTTATTTTCTAACCAAAGTTTCACGTAATTTCAGCTCCTATACAAACTCGTAGATATAAAAGCAGCCGTAATACGAATCAATGGTGACGAGCGAAATCAACAAGTGCAACCTACAGGGTTTGGGTGAAAGAACTGGGCTTTGTCGGGATGCGTGCATCCTGATTTGGTTTTCGTCACGTGGTTTCCGTTTGTCTTGAAGCTCACTTGGCACTTCCCCGAGACATCGACCTGGAATAGTGAAGCCAGAAAATAAGACCGCCGTAAAGCTTTGGTCTTCGTTATGACGGTAACATGGGCGAAAAGAACCAGCTTAAACGATGTTGAACGTGATGGTAAAACATAAGACTTGGGTGGAAAAAGTTAGGACAGTACAAGGGACAGGACAAAAGTGGGACAGAGAGCGCCTCACTTTTGAGACGTTGTTTGTCGGTGTTGGTTTGTCCCACTTTGTTTCCGATTTTTTACTGTTGTAACTCTATCCCACCCCAGTCTCAGCGCTTACCATCATCTTCAGTAGGCATCGGCTGTTTCTGGACACGAGGCAAACAAGCGAACAAATAAATAAATAAATACAACAGTCTCATTTCTTTGTTAAACTATTTGTCCGTTAGGGAAGATAAGCACACTGAAATGGCATACATTATAAAACATTAACGGAACTGCGACCTTTATCAATGGGTTACGGGTCAGGCAAGACGCACTCCTATATCCGTCTTCACACAAATTTAAGGTTTGTTAATCTCTATATACTTACTTATCATATTACAATTTCTCGTCCTACCTTCTAGTATATTAATACACCCTACAAACGCTGCCTTTTCAACGCAAGAATGTTATGCTTCTCAATAACGTCGCTAAAATATTTTTATATTATGTTGAATGTTTTCACAGTTATAGACGGGTCTGCTTTTGAAGTATGGCAACACTGGTTCCCGCTGTAGATAAGCACTTTAGCCTGCGCAGTACGAAAAGCTAACCTGGGTCTGACGACGCACTAGCGATTACACAACCAAAGGCCGGTACGACCCTTATTGAGATAGAAACAAACAGGGGCTTGGTTCCGCGACTCAGCACTGTTCCTTAAAACCTACAAATTGTATTTTTATTTTGAGGGCTATGTTGCCCTCATTTATGCAACATACTGTGTTTCAGGTGTATCCCATTTTGAAGTCTTAGGGTGATTTGGCGTACAGGATTCAAAATAAGCAACCAGCGTCCCATCTTAAATTACGTCAGTACTTAATTTCATAAACGTAAAACGAACCACGATGCCTAAACTCACGCAATCACGCAACCTGCTCAATACCAACTCAATGATCCTAGGTCAATTTCGGTATGCGAATAATCAAACATAATCTGCAAACTGTCCCAAGCAGAGTGAAAAAAAATACGTTAAAAAATGGAATCAATCTATATAATTTGATTTAAATTACTGTAGCTAGAAGATAGTGATTGTTTACCTAGAGATTTTTTTTACATGGCAGATTGATTTTAATTTTATCGATCACCGATAACAATGCGTAAAAAAGAATTACTGTAATTGTAAAGTATATTTTAATTAACTCTTCGCTGCTGAACTTCTGGCTAAAAGAACTCTTTATATTTTTACCTAGTTAAAAAGCTTAACTTTCAGAGCGCCGAAAATACACAAGGACAAGAAACAAGAAAGGAGACGACAACAAGGCGCCCCAGCTTTATCTGCATTTGCGTTCCGATTTGATTGCAATGGGTGAATAGGAATTTACTTCTCTAGTTTTTCCTTCTTTCTTTTGCGTTCTGTTTTTGTTGCAATGCCGGTCAAAACTGTAGGAGAGGAGAGAGGAGATCGCATATAATTAGTGGGTAGACACAAAGCTAGCTGTCTTTGTCTCTATTCGCTCTTCGAACGCGTTGGAACGCCCAACGACGAACACCGGCGTTCGCGTTCGAACGTGTTCGAACAGTGGGTAGGGACAAAGGCAGCTAGCTTTGCTTCTACCCACTAATCCATCCAATCAGAGCTCGGCGCTCTGTCCGTCTCCTCCCGCTTCCATCTCCTCCTCTTCTCAGTTTCTATCCACACAGGACGTTGCGTAGCTCACGAACGAAGTGGAAGGTAGAAACCAAGATCAACGCTCTGACTGGCTTAGAAGAACACTTCTCTCCGCTTGTGTTCAGCCTTATATAAATCTTTGCTGCTTGGTGATTCTTTGATTTAATTTCAAACCAAATGCCCATAGAAAGCGTACAAATAATACGCAAATAACAAATAAAAAAAATTTTTGGGATTATTTTTTGCGAAAAATATGATTTCAATTGAGGGGCTACGTGCAAATAATGGTACAAGTACACTTGTACCATTCATGATATTCACGGCCCCAGACCTTACACTTATACATGTGGTACTCTACTTTCGGCGGTAGGGAACACTGTAGACTTATATACTCGAAGTTCGAACGCTAATTATATATTGACTTCGGCATGCATAAATAAATTTATTGAGGGACTTTTGGTGAGCTCTGCATTTGCACTTGTACCACTATTGCACGTAGCCCTCAATTATCATAGTAAAGCTGGTCTCATCTAAATCACGATTTAAATGGTGATGTAAATCGCAATATAAATCATTTAAATCACGATATGAAAATATGATTTAAATTACCATCGATTTTTATACTTCACCCTGGTCGTGAGCAGCCTTTTCGCGTGACGTGGATATGTAAAATTAGTTACTCGTAAATTCCTACTCTTCAAGATTTTCTTACGATTTCTGGTGTACTTAGTTTATCGGTTAGGCGCACCCTTTGCAGTGTTTATAAGTACGCAAAAACATCCAATGAAAATCAAGAACTGGAACCAAGAAGTATTCCCTCTTCCTAAAGTTGGGATACAAAATTTGTACCTGATCGTTCTTTTTTGTTTGTTTGTTTTTTGTTTTGCATCTGTATTGTTTTTTGTTTTGTTTTTTTTTGCGTGGCGGTTTGTCGTGCATTTCTGGCTCTTTAAAGTTTCTTGGGTTTTTTTTTTTTTTTGCTCATATTTGCTATAGTGTTATCTGTAGAGGTATTATTCTCGATTTGGAGCTTCGTTTTTGTCACAGTACTGATCTGTGCGTGCGTGTGTGCGTTCGTGCGTGTATATGCGTGCGCGGGTCAGCGTACTTGCATGCTCGTGTTCGTGGCGGGGGAGGCAGAATCTCTGTGAAGTCACATTATTGTGGCTTTTTCTTCGGTCCCTTTCACCTCCATTGCGGTGGTAAAGAAAGCTAAATTCAATTCCATTTTTTTGTGTAATTTTTATAGTTATTATAGCCACCGAAAGATTCGCCTGTGCTTCCTCATTTTGAGCAAAAGAGAAAACTCTAGTAAGGTGTGCGGTCGTGTTTCATTACCGCGCGACACGCGTCAAACACCCGAGGCCATTTATGGGGCCTATAGCGGTCGGAAGTTCGGAACTGCACTGGTTAAACTCCTCGTCTACAGCGTAAACATCAGACGGCCATTGGGGCTTACCACTGTTTAAACAACTATACAACAAATCACCGACGAGCTTAGCCCAGCGGTGCCAGCTTGGGCCATCGTCGGAAGAAAAAAAAAAAAGATTTCGAGCTCAGGAAGTCACGTCAGTTTCGTCAAGCTCCAAGACATTTTGATTTTCCGGAATTCCGCGCTACGTTTCACGTTCCACAGGCCTTCCAAGACACGGCGGAGTATCGTCTGCTCCGACTCGCCACATAAAAAAAGACAAACTTTTGTTGTTGTTACCGGCGAACAAGAAAACGCGGCAGACTTTGATCCGACATATCGCACCTGTCTCTGTCACTGCTCCTCTCAATGGTAGCCACACGCGCCCATGCCGACAGCAGGCGAAAGGAGCAAGCACGACCTATCCACGCGAGTCGCGACGGTATAGTCTACATCGTCTTCGTCACGACACACGGCGTACGGGAGCTATACTTCGTTTCAGCTTGGGTCCAGACGCAGCCGATGCTACGAGCGCGAGCGTGGGGCCCTGAACAGTGCTTGCATTGCACGAGCGCGCGTGCTTGGCAGGGACGCAGAAAGCCCAGAGCTCGCGCTTGCAGCATCGCCTGCGTCTGGACCCAAGCTGAAACGAAGTATAGACAGATATAAACTTGCGCTCAAGGGTTGTTTGTATACCTTTGCGTTTGACTGTGACCGAGTGTGTTGTGGTCTCGTACCGCTTAACACTGGAGAGCCTGTATTACAGAGGATTTCCAACTGTTCG
Organism: Ixodes ricinus; assembly: GCA_037355805.1. NCBI lineage: Eukaryota > Metazoa > Arthropoda > Arachnida > Ixodida > Ixodidae > Ixodes > Ixodes ricinus. The sequence goes on from JAZHYW010070264.1 coordinate 38,320, forward strand.
ATCGGGGTCACGTGGTTAATGGGCCGCATTTGCAAGAGAGCCCTTTCGAAAGTCACTTGCTCATTATTAGAAGGTCAGAATCACCGCGCAGTGGTGGACCGGAACAACTGACATCGCGGCACGTGCAAGTGATGCCATAAGACAGCGAACGTCTGTGCGCAGCAAACACTATAGACTTCGACGACCAATTAAACATTGTCGAAAGTGCAACGTCACTGTGCTCAGTGCTTATCGTCTTTTTTCTGCAGGCGTGTTTTTTGCCTTGTATTCCAACCAAACGCATAACGTGTGCCGTGACGCTGCGGTTTTAGTCCGCCATTATACAGAGATTCCACAGCTGCCAGCAGGGGGCGGTCTTTCAAAAGGGAGGTGGTGACGAATGCGTTGATCGTCTGCAAATGTCTCCGCCTGGATGAATGGATGCTAATGGCTGTATCCTTTATAGCGGGCGGTAGCTTGCGCCACCTGGTCTAGAAGCCGAAAGTCTGATTTCTCCCCTCGCCCCTCTGAGCGAATTCGCTTCCCCCTCTGCACTTCTGTAACTATCACCAGGCAATGTAAACCTTTAAAAAATCAGGCAAAAAACATCATTTTCGCCTTTTTTCTTGGCGAGGGAGTCGCCGATTTTCCTCTGGTGAAACCTAGTTGGCGTTACCCCAACACCAGTCCCACAGGGAAACAGGGTTGAGACTTTGGGCCGGAGCCAAGCGGGAGCGCTGGTCCCCAGCTGTGCTAGTTAGTTTTATTTCCTCCAATTTTTTTTTCTGGAAAATTTTCACCAGTATTTTGATCCCCTGCTTTTCTCCTTGCCACGCAAAAACGCAGAGCATATGCCCTCTTGTGACTGACCGCCGCAGAGGTGTCCGCCATTAAATGGCAAACGCTCCCCATGGTTTCAGATGGACCCTCTCTTCAATCCAGGCTCTCTACTTAACACAAAGGCGCCATCTTAGGGTAGGCCTGGAACAACTCTGACCTGCGTGTATATTTTTTAAACCTTTATTTACGCATCATTATTTTGCCGTAGGCTCGAAAAATTCTGACAATGCTATAAGCGACAATTGCTCATAAGTGTGCGTAGACGTTATTTCGAAAACTGCAAAACCTTCAGTCAAGTCACACACAGGTTGGAAGTGTTCCAGACCTACCTGAGGGATGACATCAGAATGGCAGGGTGTTAAGTGGCGTGCCTAGATTACAGAGTATCTGCAACCGCTCAAATCAAGGCCACGTGGTTTATGGGCCGCGTCGGCAACAAGAGCTGATCGTAAGCGCATGCGCAGTCGGCGTACAAGGCGTCCGCCATTAAAATGCGAACGCTTTCCATTGTTTTAATTGCTCCCTCTCAAGTCTATGCGCTCTCTAGCGTTAAGCGGTTACAGAAGATCACAACGCACTCGATTACAGTCAAACACAAATGTGTGAACCAGCCTTAACGCGGTCTCCAAAGGCGAGGTAAAACAAATACAACAGGGAGCAATAAACCAAGATGGCGGCTGTGGGAGAACCCAGATGCCTCTTAGATTCGCGTAGGTTTCAGAAGGGCGACGCACACGAACCTGCTGCTTGTCCTCCGGTGTGAGCTGGTACTGGAGCATGCTGGCCACGGCCTTTTTGACGTTCACGCTGTCGAGGGACTCCTGGTGCGACCAGACCTTGACGACCTCGTTGCTCTGCTGCAGCACGAACAGGGGCAGGGGAGACGCCGAGTCCCACTGCGACGCGTGCTGGCTGCGCTCGGCCTCCGGGGACTCCGCCGGCACGACGGCCAGGTGCACGTTGGACAGCTGCAATTAACGCGGGTCGGAGGGTCAAAGGTCAGTAGATAAAAAGACACAGTAATTATCTCAAAAAGGAACAGTATTCGCGAGGGCGCACCATCGGTTTAGCAAATGCGCACGTGCAATCTTTGAACCATCATAAGCTTGGCCAATCCAAAGGGGACGATGGTTTCATTGCAGTGCGATTTGAACCCAGATCCACCTCCAGCACGCGTGCTCGATGTCTTCCGGCTTTGGCTCGGTGTCCGAAACCAGCACACCGAGAAAGTTATGATGATCTCTTCCCTTTGGTTAACTTTAAACGCAACCAATAAATATACAGCTGCCACTAGTAGATACATCCGCGGCTAGTTCATTTCTATTAAGCGTTTAAACGAGTCTCACGAGACGCCAACAGATACCCACCTCGATCTGGAAGAGCCTGTTGAGAGGGTCCCGTGGACTCTTCCAGAGGCAGGTGACGGCGGTGCTGGCCCGCAGTCCATAGCCCACGCTTCGGCCGGTCTTGTCGGTGGGCCTGGACGTCGCCTCGTTCAAGTACACGTCACTCGCCAGGCTGTATTTGTACGTCGTGCCCAGGTCGAACTGCCGACTCGGAGCTGCCACCACGAGAAACGAACGCGTCAAACCATAGGTTCCCAAACTGCTCGAGTGTCGTTTCCATGTTTGTGTTCTGTGTGTTCCAAGCTCCCGACCGAAACGTTGCCGCAGTCAAATAAAGGGTCTGGCTACCAGGGAAATACAGAACTGACTTTCATACAAATTGTGACTCTGGAGCGTGGGAACGGGACAAACACAAACACGAAGTGTGTTTGTCGCGGCCTTTCCACAGAACATGCGTTAAACCAGCTCGCCTGCAAACTGCCCTTTCATGGAGCTGAGTGACAATGCTCTTTCTCGAATGCGTTTAATCGCGGAACGAAGGAGAAATAATCATGGTGCCCTCCACAAACCGAACAGACAGGCAAGCGACACGCATATGCAAGAGTGTCGAGGGCCGTCGCGGGCCTGACGATTTAAAATCGTTTCGAGCTTCCCAAGCTGCAGCTTCGTAACGCGAGCAAGTTTCGACACGGCGGCTGCCGTCGTGCGGACATTGTCAGTCAGTTGCTTGTTAAGATTTGTATTGCGTCTTTCTGAATTTGTATAGTAAAATACCTGTAGAAAGTTTACTACCTCCAATTCCACGCATCAATTCTTTAAGCTGGAGGTTCAGCGGGCAAATTCCAATCGAAATACTCGGAACGTATATGTGCTTCTAAAAATGCACGTATCACCTGTCGTTTATTATTTTTTTTTTGCAAGACGAATCTTATTTATTGCGATTTGACAATGCTTCAGGAGAATTGTATCACCGCAACAGAGGATCCTGGTGGGATTTTGTTTTTATTATTGAAATTAAAAAATGTGGGTCTTCATTAAACGGGCAGAAGTCATTAAGTAGTGATCCGGAATATGAATGGGTCCTAAACCACAACGTTAGTGTAGTATAAAAAAAAGTATTAGTCAAGACAAGTGCATGGTTGTCTAGCGGTGTTATGTGAACCAAAGAAAGACAGTGATGCGCATTTCTGCAAGTAATCATAAATAAAATAAATGCAAGCTCCTCACACTTTTTCCGTTTTTTGTGGTCACCTTATAAGTCTTCTGCTTCGTACTATTTACGTACTTGCTGCAATCGATCAGGTTATAACAAGACTTCTAGAAGACCCTGCGTTACGGATGATAGACGCGTACTTTGTGGCTGACATTCGACCTGAAACATGGTTTTCTCGCTATGCTGCATGCATGTTTCTGTACTTCATTTTTCAAACAAGATCATTGCCTTTCATTTTTGGGGATTCTTCTAACTTCGTTGCATATGTGCGTGCGGAGTTTCAATATTTACATACCTAAATTGATTGGCCAATGAGGCAATTCTTTGTTTTCTCTTCGAGGCATTATAAACAATAGTTCCCCGGGGACGCTAAACACTTGCTTTATTTGCTCGAAATATAAACTAGCCGACGTAATACGGCTCCACAAAAAGCATTCCATTACATCACAGGCCATTATTGGCAGGAATACGCTACCCACTTTAATGAGTTGCGAAAGTAGGCCCACATACATTGCTCCACTGTGGTTTATGTCAACGTTAGACGTGACGTGCGTTCATTGCACATGCACCAAGCATGCGATGTCGAGCAGCATAACACGTATATCAAACTGTCTCGAAATTATAAAAGAAAGAAAAAATTAAACAGCGCAACACTATCTGATGAGGCATCTGTGAGGTCAGAGGAAAGTTCACCAGAAATAGTCTAGAACGATATCAAGAAACTCGTATCGTGTCTGCCGTGATATCACACGAAACTAACTGAAACATATATATAACCTAGGCGACAGAAACAAGAGAATGTGCAGTACGATCAACTGGATGGTCTCTGATCAAAATGCTCAAAGCAGTCTTCAGAACCACCACGATCCACCGTTTTATGAAAGCACTTAATAAACAACTGACTCCTATCGATTCGCAATGCCCCCGCTCCATTTAACCCCCCTAAAATAATTGAGACCCCCCACCCCCTGATTTCGATTCCTGTAAACCCCTGCTTGAAACCCTTTTCTGAGCTGTATAAATATAATGTTTCTGTAGAATTTGCCTTAGAAATGTAAAAGTCATGTAAAAGAGCACACGAAATTATTTGCATTTGTATCCGTCGATAAACTCAATAACCGTCTATAAACGCAACCGACTTTAAAAAAAGGAGCTCCCAAACAAACAAAGAGGGACATGCTTCATTGACAAACGAGTGGAAGATACGGAAGTCGTGAGGATACAGTACAGACGACACTTGTACGTGTATTGTGTACAGGCACGTGAGAAGAACGAAAAAATTCGACCAATACGACCAGGAACAGTGTGATGGCAAACTTTTGAAATCAGAGCGACTTAAGTTCTGTTTTCTTGAAGAGAACGTGGACGTGACAAATCTTATCTCGAAACCTGCTCCATCGCACTTCTTCTGGTGCAGAATAATCACCAGGACGCCGGCGAAAACAAAAAATTAACTGCGCTTGCGTTTTCTTTTCTGGGAGCGAAGCAAGACGTCAGCACAACTCCGCGGGGCCAATGAACTGATGTAGAACCTGAAAAACTCGTAGCGAGAGCTTTACTGAATCGCGCACGACATTTAAGGAGTAATCTGATGTTGTAATTAGGTCCCAAGGCGGCGGGTATTAAAGAAAGATATTGTGTAATCCGCCACACAAGCTGCAGCGTAACTGATTTCTAATCTAGTTTCCCGTAATAAGTTTAAGGAAAAACAGTTCAGTAGTTACATTTTTTTATGTTGTTTGTAACTTGGTTTGACCTCACTTCTCGAAACTACAGACCTTTTAAGACTCTCTTTCATCGTTACATAGAAATGATCTTATTCCAAAGAAGCACGTTCTCCAAAGAAGCACGTGCTTCAGTTTAAAACCGAAGTGTCATCACGTCACTGCCTCCAAATGTACGGTAAGCGGTGCGTAGAATCCATACAGGACTAATCAGATATTTTATCCCGCTTTGAACACTGACCAGAATATACTTACAAATTATACTTTTTGTAAGTATATTTCTGCTAAACTAGTTACGTGTTATTCGACCGTCGTTATTTTTTCTCTCGTTCTTTATGTTAAATCGATTTTTTTTTTCAGCGTGTACTTTAGTTAACTCTTCAGCTCCGTCGTCGACGGGTCAAAAACGGCATAATTTTAGAAAGTGAACAGCGCTCGCGATGTTTTTCTTTTATTGGCGGGTCAATATTTTTTTTTTCGGGGGCGTATTTAAGTTATTTGGAAGGTGGAACAAGTGTACGACGACGAAGTGAAGAACTGAGAAGTCAGTAGGCATATAGCATGGTAGCCCGAGCTCAAGTATCAGTACACGCATTGTCGCGAGCACGGTGGTCAGAATGTGACCACATCGTATGGTTTCTCCGGTAGATATGAAGCCAAAGTCATACAAACGGCGAGTTTATGCGCTGCGTCCGCAGATCTTTCTTTGTGTGGTGGTCATGAGCAACGCCCTGGTTTTAAAGAATGTTTTCATCGGACCGTAGTGGTCTTGAAGTAGACGCGGTACACTGCGGTCGACAATGTGTTCAATTTAATGGAAATGTGGCGCAGAGGAATACGCTTGCTCAAACAACCACAAGAACAAGAGCAATTTTTTATTTTAATTTTCATATGATACTGAGTGCGCGTTTTGTATAGCTCACTTCTCCTTTCAGTTACAAATGCTTTTCGACAAAAGGCGTGAGAGAAAGAAGATTAAGGATCCGTGGAAACGAGGCATTCTCATTCACGACAGCCAAATGTATAGTACGAGTTCAGAAACCGGGTAAGTCCAGAAAACGTCACGAAGGAATGACGTCACACAGCAAAACAGTGATCGTGCAAGAGTGACTCGGACACAACCGACGAGGGAGAAAAACGAGTAGAGTGGTGAAGTTGGAAGTGAAACAATAACAAAAAAGGACGACAGAGTTCCCAGCACCAGATACATACCATGCAAAAAGCGGAATGGTCCATCGCATCAACCCTTCATTCGTTAGTCAGAGGGGTTTGCGATTGAGGGCAGGCCACCGTAGCAATGATACGTACCTGGGGCTGGGGGCGAGCTTACTGAACCTGAAACGTCCAGAAAAGATTGTAATTCCGAGCCTCCACAACGGGCGTGCAGACAACTCCGTTTCACATTCGAGTCTCCGACCGCATATGCCAATCTGCGATCCCACGAAACCAATCGAGCAGACCCGGCTAAACCGATCACCTAGAAGAAATGAGGCGCGATCCTCCGCTACTTTTTTACGCGTGATTGGTTTAGCCGGTAAACGCACAAAGACGACCAGCGCCGTGACGGTGCACTTTTTCGCTGCTTGATTGCTTCCATTGACTCGTAGCGTCGGGCCGTGGTCGGACTTGAGGTGAAACAGAGTATGCGGAGCGCAAGTTCGTCTGCTTCTTTTTGCAGAGGTTGTGGTGACGTCAGAACGCCGAGCTCTGATTGGCTCTGATTGAAAGATAGTGGGTAGATCTCAAAGCAAGCTGCCTCCAGGTCTACCCACTATCTTTCAAATCAGAGCCAATCAGAGCTCGGCGTTCTGACGTCACCAGAACTTCTGCAAAGAAGCAGACGAACTTGCGCTCCGCATAGGGCAAAGCGAGGGCGCTCAAGGTACGACACACACGGTCGGATGCCTGTGGGCGCTGTAGACTATACCGGCCACTGAGGGAAGGCAACCGCGCTGTAAAGCGAACCAGTCGTGTTATTATTATTTTTGGGGGGTTTTATTATTTTAAAGTAATCATTCGAATTTAACCCCGAGCGGATGCTGGCAGCGACAGATCCCACAAGCATGGCAGACCAATCCCGTTGACACAATCTCCCCCTGGGAACGTTGCCCTCGCCAGACGGCGCTACAGACATCCATTGTGATTAGATACACACGTAAACAGAGCGAATGCACGCATATTTGGAGAAAAGAAAAAAAAAGTTGTCGAAGTGAACTTTTCGGTGTTTTTACCAAAACGAACGATGTGTTATTTTTTTTTTTTTTACGGATGTTTGTTTGGCGGGAAGTTGGCCTGTCGCCCAGGTTGCGTCCGATGTCTCTACAGTGCAGTACGATGTCTAATCTGAGGTATTCAACGTGCATCCAGAATGGGCATATATGTACAACCACTTTACTCTGATGTTTTATTCTCCGTTCACATAGCAAGACTTGCAGGGCCGATTGTTTTATAATCTGTTTGTTGAAGACCGATAATGGTACTCAAATCTAATGTAATACGAGTTGTTTCCACGTCGGATCCTGCTAGTGCAAGTCATTTTTTTACGCATATTTATGCAAAAAAATATAAATATGTGAAAGCGATGTTCTCGGGAGCAGCATTCAGCTATATACGCGAACGTTGTAGGTTATTTTATTTTGGAGATACGAAATGTCTAAGCTAGAGGAGAGGAGATTGGCAAGGTTGCATTATGGTACTTTGCACAATCGTCAATTTCACACCGAAGCATGCCGTAGTAATCACTTTTCTTTACTCATTTTATGAAAGGTTTAAAACATGTAAACAAAATATCAAACATTACAATGAAAGATTTTATGCAAAAAAATAAAATCTACGAAACACGTGAAGTAAACATGTTTTGGAGACACATTCACAAATTATTTTCAAAATACTTCATATAAAATGGCGAAAAAATGTATCAAAATGAGTATCTTTAAATGCATTTTACGATTATATAAAAAATATATGCGTAACCATTATTGTAGTTGTACCGCTAATGTAGAAACGCAGCTGATTTATCTAGATGTGGCAAAATTCCACGTCAATATATAAATAAATAACCTGTACTTTTTTTCTTTTCCTAATCGTTTGCAGTGTCTTGAACTAACTTGCGATAGCAAAACAGTGAATAACATATCTCCGAAAGAAAAAAAGAAAAAAACGACGATAAACTTTACTAGTTAACCAGTGGCGCACAAGGGGGGGGGGCGGGGGGGCGGACCGCCCCGGGTGCAGCGCTCAGGGGGTGTCGCGGCGGGCCACGAGAGCGGGGGGGGGGGGGGTCGCGGCGGGCCACGCGAGAGCGGGGGGGGGGGGGGGGTGTCGCGGCAGGCCACGCGAGAGGGGGGGGGGTGTCGCGGTGGGCTACCGCCCGGGTGCTGCTGACCCTCGTGACGCCACTGAGTTGAACGATCTTGTCTTCGTCATAGGGGGCCAACGTTCGTCTGCACAACGGTGGCCAAAAAAAAAAAAAAAACGTTCTGCGGCGGTGTTGCTTTATCATAGGGTGTACAAATCGTGCTGTCCCTAGCTTAGCTTTATATTTGTATTTCATAGCGTTGCCACCTGAAACCTCCACGCCTCGAGCTTCGAAATTTTATATATCCGGAAGAATATTAGCTACAACGTTCAAATATAGCTGAGTGATGAATCCCAAAGACATGGATTTCACATAGTTTTGTTTACATAAATATACATAAAAGAAATATGACCCGGACCATCACTGCACGCTCTGACGTGGAAACACCTCAAGGTTCTTCACATTTCTTCTCTATAACATATGGGGGCCGCTAATGTTTCGATGTAGACACACTTTCAGGAAATATATTCTCCCGGGGGACGGACTTTGGATTCTGGTTATCGGCGAGATAGAGACTGATTTCTTTAGCATCGACTTGTCTGCAGCATAACCTGCAGTGGTCAGACCTCGAAATTACTCCTTAAATATAGTTTTAAACAGTAGTTAAACGAAAGTTGAGCTGAGTTATAAATGTTTGTGAATGTAGCAAGATGCCGTTACAGTTCCACAAAAAGCCATTAGACATTTAACTTCGAATATATTTTATACCGTCGAAATGGACTGCGATTGGTAACAAGAGCGAGTTTCTTCAGCTCTCTACTTACGGCAGCGTTTGAATGAACAATCGATAACACGTAGCGCTGATGTTCAATTGTGAACGTGACAGTGAAAAATAACTGAAATGAACTAAGGTACGAGTACTTCAGAAATGTAGACAAATTACAGACCCTGTTTCCGATATTTTATTGTGACTTTGAAAATATCTAGTTACTGAAATTAACTAGTTTACTAAATTACTGAACGATTTTAGTTACAGCTCTGGTCACAAATTTGTCGAAAAAAGATGACGGGAACGCATTTACTTTGAAAGCGTTGGAAAACCCCAAAACCCAATGGGAGAGGATTCAGGAATAAAACAAAATGGGTGCCCTACTAACTAAAACAAAACGCCCCAATAGTTGCAAGTTTTTGTGAACGATGTTCAAGTGCAGTGCAAGTTCAGGCAGTACAACAGTTTAGTGCAGTAGCTTGAGAGCGATCGCAGTGTCTGCGCGATATATGATTGACCGAACCCAGTGCCTCAGTGGTGATGTTATAATTTAAACAAATTAACCAATTGAAAAAGAATATCGCCTTAGTGGGATAACAAAGCTAAAGTTACGTAAATAGCAGCAATTTAAGGGCAAAAATTACTCCTACTCAAAAGCTTTAAGATGGATACTCCTTCTGAGCGAATGGGCTGTGTTCGGGAAACATTCGTGAATAAAACCACATTAGGAAGAACGGTGTAGCTCAGGACACAAATGAACGCAAAATAAAAACCGAAAAAATTCTGTTGTACAAAAAGAAAAAAAAAAGTCTGTCAATATCGCTTAAGTTTAGAGCGCCAATACACCATATAACTTGGCAAAATATGGAGGCTGCGGCCCCTGAGACCTAATAAGACCATCGGAGCAAGGCACGTGACAACAGTCCATGGTCGAGGCCACGGAGGCCTCGTCACCACCACAGCAGCAGCGTCAACCGCAACAAAAAGTAGTTCTAGGCTACTTTTTCTTTTAACTGCAATAGACCCTTTGCTAAGCGCCCCGGCCCGCGCCCGAGGAATTATGGGAACGGTGGTCCTCAGCTCCCTAGTGATCGGCAATTTCGATCAATTCGATAGTTACACGGTTTTGAGTGCAATCCGGAGTCACCCTGAACAAGCGTCGTGTATATAGAGTCCAACGACCTGTCATATCACTTTTAAAATTTCTCGTCAAAGTCGGCGTTTTTTTTTTAAATATATTATGCTATTATGCATACGACAACCTGGCCCAGCTGCAGAAATCTCTTATAATATTATCATTCTCTTACAGCTTTAAAGACGATGATATTACGTTAGAAAAGGCTAAACATGCTATAAACAGTCCCGCTGACTCCGAGCTAAATCCTGGTTTTGGCTGTTGTGAATTCTAGGCTTTTTAAGCAATTCCTGCTAAAACAACAATCACGAGAATGATAATATTGTACGAGATTTCTGCAGCTCAGAAAGGTTGAAAGGTGGATCGCATGCACGGTATCAAAAACATTGACATTGACGAGCAGTTTGAAAAGTGATATGACAGGTCCTTGGACTCTATACGATGTTTGTTGAAAGTGACTCCGGATCACACTCAGCACTGTGTAACCATCGAATTGGTCGAAATTACCGATCACTAGGGAGTTGAGGACCGCCGAGTTCCCATGATTCCTCGAGTACGGGCAGGGGGTGCTTGGCGAATTTCGCATAAGCTCCATTGCATTTGCGCGATTACATCTCTATCGACACTACGGTACACGACACGAAAGAAGGACGAAGGCATATTACTTTTCGACCATACTAAGTTGGGATCAACCCTTTTCTGAGAACAACGCGGCTTTTAACGATGGCAGCCATGTAATCGACCACTTCGCTCAAAACTTCGCCCTGGCTTTAGCACACGCCACAGATTATCGTGTACATTGAGCATATGGCTGTCTCATGAACTGTTCCCGAAGAGCTCGCTACTCTAGCGGAGGGCAATGCTGTGGCGGTGGACGTTCATCCGAAGTTGGTTGGTTTCGGAGCAGATATGACACTTGGCCAGCAGACAACAGCCGGTTCCTTCGGGCCTCCCATTTGGCGCACTGACACAGACGCGACGTGTTATCACGTGCCTCGCTCCGACGCTCTTATTGCATAGCCGCCACAGTTCGCCAAGTTATCGTGAAACGGAGTATATCTCCTCCGTCGCAAACCAGACGTGGACGTTAAAAAAAATATACACTGAAAAAAAGAAAAAAAAATTGCTGTCGAAAGCGGCTAAAAAAAGCTCCACAACCAACGCTGCGCAGAACTTTGCGCTTCAGCTAAGACCCAGATAGTAAAAAAAATGACGCCGGCATCGCGGTAAAGGCGAAAAAATTAAATGAAAAGCCCTTAGCTTTCACATAACTTGCACTAGACTAAGATGTGTTTTAGACTACACTGTGTTCGCGAAACAGTGGCGTGCTATTAGTCAGTACAGATACCCTCTGCAAGCTTTCGATACTGTTAAAATGACAAATCTAATTCGCCAAGCGTTCAAACAAACCGCAATGATAATTTCTCAATTAAAAAAAAAGGTAAATGAGTTATTTTTTCGTGTATTGTTTCAGGCGTAAGAAAGACGTTTGTTGTTGATGACTGAAGCATAAAAAAGGAATCGTAGATCATTTGAAGCAAATCTCAAGACGATGTAAATTCGTATTCATAAAAAAAAGTAAATATTTTGCCTAAAAAAAGCGGTGACGGTAGTGTGTAGGTTTAACAAACCGTCCTAATTTTGGATATGCAAAAAAAAAAATATTCAAATTCGCGTGAGACAATTCGGCATATCATTTTTGTTTGTGTGTTTGTTTGCTTTGATGAGAGGTTTGACCGCAAATGTGTCATAAATAACAAACAATAATGGACGGATTATTTTTTTTTTTTTTTTCAAAAAGCGATGGAATTAAACTAATTTCAATTTCCCTGAATTGTGAAGGTGGGATGCGACCTACTTTTAGACTTGGATCCTTTCGCGGCAAGAAATTTGCTTGCGAGATCCATAAATTAGATGTTCGCGCCTGCAAACTATAGGAGTACAATAGACCTTAACAATGCATTGCGTTCACAAAACGGTGAAGGCACGTCCCCACAGAGCACGCGTTTATGCATATACGCATTTTTACGTGGACGGATATGTTTTTTTTTTCACCGCTTTTGGAAACTTTAGAACGCCATTTAACGTTGAAGCCTTTAGGAAAATGTGTTCATTCTCCTGAGAAAATGCATATAACGAAAGCCATCAGACTTTAGCCGCAAGACGGGCAGCTTATAATCGTTTAAAAATGGCTAAAAGCAGGTGAAAGCCATTCTATTCGTATGTGTAAAAAAAAAAAATGCGTACATGCGCAACAGTACAAAAAAAAGTGAAAAAGAAGGCATGCAATCTGCTTTCGTTCCAGTTTCTGAAGGCAACACTGCTTCGGCGAAAAGGAGGGCGTAGGTCTAAATTCAGTTTGTGCAAAGTCAAAAGCGTGCTTATCGCGCCTTTCAACAAAAGCTACAATGTTCTGCTGGAAGAAGCGGTGTAATCGTTGACTACAAAGCGAACAGCTCGCTGCGGGGAAACGTTTGAGGAAACGCAAGTGGTTTGGTCGTGCCCATCTCCTGACCTGGTTAAGGAGCAAAGCGGTGCCCTTTTCAATATTTTACTCATCTGGTTCGCAAGGAGGAGGGGGGGGGGGGGGGGGCATTGGTACAGAAATGACAGAATGACCAACTGAAAAAGCAAAATAAATTAAATGAATAACAAATGAGGTCAATCTGGTAGACAAAAAAAAACAAAAAAACAACAAGAAGGTCGATATGATAATTCGTTAATTCTATGCACATTCCTCGTTTGGTTATGAATATTTTTCAAAAGTCATTGGTAAAATTGCATTACGCAAATAGATTGTTATTTGTTTCTTGTGGGTGCTTACAGTTGGCTACCGGACATAAGCTCACAGGACATACTCTCACAAGACACAAGCTCACAGAGCATACGCTCGCAAGACATACGGTCGCAAGACACCAGCTCACAGGACAGGGGCCCACAGGACAAGCTCACTCGCCATTCTCACACATTTTGTTACTGACCCGGACGTAAGCTAACCCATGTTAGTCACAAACCGGGACAGAGCTATTTAAGCCAGAGACTGGCAGGTTTATAATACCCGCGGGAATTATATTTGTAGTCCAACCGGTCGTTTATTAACAAATTTCTCGATTAATATTTATGCGCGTGCCGTGTGCGAGCAGCGACTGACAAATAATACTAAAGACCGATTTTGACGGCCTTGCTGTAACTGGTCTCCTTAGACCTTGTCGAATTCCAGTAGAACACTCGAGAGAAAGAGAGAATAAGCGTTTTTTATTGAAGAGGTTTTCTTAGACCGGGCACTGTTATAATCTGGTACTTATGTCATCGAAGTGCTATTTCAAAGACAGCCTCAAAACCATAAATCAAGCTAGGGAGTTTACTCGCTTCCAGGTGAAATTTCTGCATTTATACTCAATGTTCCGACAAAGTAGGTTAGGGCCCTCGCCCCTGCTTGACATCTACAAAGTATATAGCGCACAAATTAATCGCAATAAAATACCCACTCTTTAATCGTGCGCCAATAGCAAGAGAGAAATTGCAGAGAGGCACCCAAAACCTGACCTATAAGGTATAACTGAAATTGTTAGTGCAGTATTCAGCGGTCGGTGTAAAATTATGGTCCCTGTACGGTGTAAGATGATTGTCCCATGCTGCAGTTCTCGACTCTCTGAACTCGTTGCCTTGGAATACTATTAAGCAAGGTTCGACACTTTACCATGTAACGTGGGCATGCCTATCTAATCCTTCTTTCCCTCCTAAACCCAACACCACCTACGAGATCTAAGAAGCTGCGCTGCTCAGCTCGTCTGTTCAAAGCCAGCGAGAGCTGATTAAGCGGGCGAAAATGGCGGCGGATAGGGGCCCCACCTAAAACAAGTCTCTTTATTTTTTTCGATAAAGTTATTTCTTCCTCCTCCTCCTCCTTACTAACACGGACTGCCAAGAGTTGGGTGCTGATAATGACTCGTTGCCTCGTGCCTCGTGAAAAACGCCCATTTGCCCGCTGCGATGGCACCAATAAGCGAGTCAAATTAAGCTTGATCTTAATCATCAATACCAGCTAACTGAAACATTTGCGATATAATCTGTGTCACTAAAGAGCGGACTTGTACAAAGCGCGTTAATTGTATTTCGTTCCTTCACACGTGAAGTTACTTCACAAGAGCAAAAATATAAATATTGTGCATAGTTTATTTTTGTTTTCTTAGTAACAAGCAACAATTATTATTTTGTTAAATCGTTTTTTAAATAACCTGTACAATATCCCCCTTGTCTTCGTCCAACTCGCGTGTGGCTCTAACGTAATGCGGATAATGGGTAATGAAAAGAAAATAGCCACGCTTGTAGCCAATAACTTTAGAGAACAGATTCTCCTCGAAGCGTTCATAAGGAAAACAATCATAAAGTTTTGGTTTAAGTTTTTTTTTTTTTCGCAAGTTTGTTTTTGTGTTATTTATACGGCTACAGATCGAGCTACTCGTTGACGCTTTGAATCCCCAAATCACCACCTCTCATAAGGAAGACATTCTAGCGTGTTTGGCGTCGAATTTATTTTTGAACAAATCATTTCAATGTTTAGAAAATCAGGGGTCGGCGTTAGGTTTGGGAACGACTGTACATCTGTTTTGACCAGCTTTATACTGCCGTATCCACATAGAGCGAGCATTTCACAAGTCGGATGTTAGAACAGCTGCCATCTTCTGAAGAATGTAATTTCTAGTTCTCAGTCATCGGGTTATTTTAAGGAAGCTTATCGCTGCATGCCGATGGAACCCGTTCAAAAAAAAATTAAAATTGAATCCCATAACGACAACAGTCGGCCAAAGTGATTCTTCACACACTTGCCGATTTCTTAAACACCTTCATTAATTTCCAGAATGTCTAAAGAAATATACTTCAATTAGTACCAAATATCTAAAAAAATCACTTAAGTTTTATTTATCCGTTCTTCTCATTCACAAAAAACATGCACTAGCACTTTTCAGTGACTATTACTAAAGACAAAAAAAAATAGCTTTAGGAGGCGGAGGTTTTTGTAATGACACGCAGTGCATTCACAGTGTATAGGTATGTTCCGAATTGTCATAAATTATGAAAGGGACCCACTCTCCTGGTGGTTCAGGAGAGAGCGGAAGAGTACATAAATGTATTTAGGCAGTTTTCTAACATATTTTAAACCCTGACACGAGAAAAATAAAAGAACGCATAGTACAACACCGTTTTTTTTAATACTCATATAAGTACTTAATTGTTTTCAGTCCAAAACCGTAATACAAAAAGAAAGTCCGACTTCTTGCGATGCGTTGCTCATTTCCCCCTTTACGTAAACAAATAGGACATATGTAGGTGCATTTTAGGTTAGATATATGTTATCTTATGAAGGCATACACGTTTCAACCGCAAAAAGCATCGCTTCTTCCGCCGACAACCAAATCTTGTAAAAATTACTTCGCGTGGCGTATAAACAGCGTGCAAAACGTCATTTTTTAGTGAGGTCAAAACGAGTGTAGTTTTAGCGTTCGGATTATGATGATTTCTAACCAGCACGTCCCTAGACTTTCTCCTGCGGCATGCAGTGTTGTGCTGCTCAGCAAGAAAAAAGAACACTAAGTCTTACGCATGCTGCTACTGGAGAGAACCGACGAGAATGCACAGATTAGAGACACTCTTCGCCAGCAAGAAGTGCCAGATAACGTACGAATCTGTGTGTTGGAGTAGACCGAAGAGAGTGTTTCCGTTATCTCGAGGTGTTATCTGAGCCGGGCAAACCTCAGACTAATCTCGACGCCGATCGTGCGTATTGGAAAAAACTTGAGCTAGTAGCGCGTCTTCGGCGAAAAAAAAAAAAAAGAGTACAAAGGGAGGGAACGTGACTCGTAGTGCCAGCGAATATATCGAAGGAGATCGATGTATCAAATTGATAAGGCGACGTCACTCGATGATAAGATTGGGAAACTATCAACGACGGATGTCGCTGTAGCGAACGGAGGAGAAACGCTGACCGATTATCGGGTCTAATGAAGCTGGAATTTATTAAAACTTCCCTCGTCTATACGCTTTTCGGGTGCGAAGATGCTCTAAGATGTATAAAAAAAAAGTAAGGGGGCCGTACCACATATTGATTTACTCTATCATTTTGCTGCAGCTTTCCAACCCCGGCTAAACTAATTAGAAACATTGAATACGGCGTTTTGCTGCTTGTGTGTTCGTGTGTGTGTGCGATTGGTTTAGCCTGCGAGAGCAAACCCACAAAAACGCTAAGCGCCGTGACGAGGCACTTTTGGCACTTCCTGATTGTCTCCTAAAAAAAAAAAAAACGCTGGCGTCAATTTTTTTTTTTTTTTTGACTGAGCAGGTGGCATTTTTGGGGGGCCAGGTCGGGCAGTAAACAATGCAAGACCAAACATTCGACGGCTCGTACATACGACCTGTCGGAAAGACGGGGGAACCTGACCAGGCGTGAGCCAATCACGGCTTTACGTGAAGGCGCGCCGTGATCGGCTGC
The DNA here is from genome assembly GCA_037355805.1 of Ixodes ricinus. Taxonomy (NCBI): domain Eukaryota; kingdom Metazoa; phylum Arthropoda; class Arachnida; order Ixodida; family Ixodidae; genus Ixodes; species Ixodes ricinus. The sequence goes on from JAZHYW010070264.1 coordinate 55,114, forward strand.
CACCTGGCTAGATTCGGCCGTCGGATGTACAGTTGGCCCGACCTGGTTCCCAGTGATTACCACCTGTTCGGGGCCACAAAAAAAAAAAAGAAAAAAAGATTAACCCGCGAGGACGTAATTTCGAGGTCATTGATGAGCTACAAGCAGTTGTCCAAGCGTAAACGTGACGCTCTACAAAAAAAAAATATTGATTCGAGTGGGCATGGGAAGGCTGCAACACCGATGGCGCGGGCGCGTTCGGCTCCGAGGTAAATATGTCCGAGAAGTTGGACACATCTACCGACCTCTATAAAAGGCCGGTAGCTGCTGCAAAATAACTTAGCCGTACATTAATATCGCACGCCCCTCTTATGTATCTTCTTTCAAGTCTTAGCGCGAGTATCATTGGTAAAAAAAAAAGAAGAAAATACCACAATATAAAATAACAAAAAGCACTAAAAATTAACATTTTCTGTCTGTCTGGCACGATGGTGGGTGGGGAAAGAAGGGTGGTTCCTACGTTACGTCGCACACTTATAACTCGAAATTGCTCTTTTCGTTAGCCATTCAAGATCAAAATGCCCGTTTCTTCTGTTTAGTCTTAATCGCTTGGTCGTTACAGCATCGTTAAACTTAATTTGTTGAAAAGAGGAGTTCAGCCCCCCCTGCGAAGTGTCACGGGGAAACGTTCACTAGCCCCCATTGTCGGAGGCATGATAGTCGCGAAGGCAGTAAATCCACGGTGATGGATAGTGTATATGCTTGATGTTAAATTCAGATAAAAAAACAAAACAAACAACCCCAACTTCGCCGCACAGTGCGGATAAGGGTCCTTCGAATTATAGCATTGTTTTTATATTAAAAAAAATGAAAGACGTTTACAAGTCTCTGTAACACGAAATTAGAGCGCAGTTTTTGAGGAGGAGAAGGGGAGGGTACGGGGAGGAGGGCATGCCCTCCTCCTCCTCCTCTGCTCCTCGTCCTCCCCTCCTTTCCTCCTCCTCCCTTCCTTTCCTCCTCCTCCTCCTTCTATCCTCCTCCTACCTTCCCCTTTTCCTCCTCTGTACCCTCCCCTCCTCCTCCTCTATACCCTCCCCTTGCCCCACAGTTTCCCCACTAAATTTAGCTGAAAAATTGAAGCCATTTGACCTCAAGAGCAATTCAATTCCCCGCTAAATTTAGCGGGGAATTGAATAGCTGTTGAGGTCACGTGACGTCAATTTTCCCGCTAAATCTAGCGGAGAAACTGATTTGTTCTTAGGTGACGTGACACCAAGTCATGTGACGTCATTTTCCCCGATAATTTAGCGGGGAATTGAATTGGTGTTGTGGTTACGTGACGTCAATTTTCCCGCTAAATCTAGCGGAGAAACTGATTTGTTCATAGGTGACGTGACACCAAGTCATGTGACGTCATTTTCCCCGATAATTTAGCGGGGAATTGAATTGGTGTTGTGGTCACGTGACGTCAATTTTCCCGCTAAACCTAGCGGAGAAACTGATTTGTTCATAGGTGACGTGACACGAAGTCATGGGACGTCATTTTCCCCGATAATTTAGCGGGGAATTGAATTGGTGTTGTGGTTACGTGACGTCAATTTTCCCGCTAAATTTAGTGCGGTTACACCGACGCCGACGCCGACGCCGCGAAACCCGAAAACGGGCGCCTAAGAGTTGCGCTCTAAGATAATTTCAAGTTATGCCTGTCAAAAAATATTATGCTAGGCAAAGCATTCAGAGACCGCTAGCTAAGCTGCTCATATTCCCCACATTTTTATACTATAACGTTTTTGTTTCATTGCTACCCTTTCTCTCTGAAAATTTCAACTCTCGTGCCATATTAAAACACCTTTGTTTGTAAGTACCACAATAGCTGATGAACGGGCGGTGATAATAAAGCGTCCTGGGATGGCAGAGGAACATTGACGTCAAGTTTCTCAGCAAGCGGAGCTCTTCAAAACAAACAAACAAACAAACAAACAATAGCAATAATAATAATAATAATAAAATTAATAATAATAGTAATAATAATAATAATTCATTTATTCCCCGAGAAAATCAGCGTGGAGGGGAAAAAAGGAGAAAAATGTCAGATGCAGCTTGATCTGCTTTTCAAACTATTTCAACGATCGGAAATGACTCGGACATACATATATCTCAAACAACGCCATTAAACATATCGAAGGGAAAAGCCGGCATCACTTACATGAAAGAATCACCGGAGCAAAAAGAAAAAATAAGATTCGAACTAGAGACATCTAAAGTAATGATGATTCGGTGTCGCTTCTGTTCGAACTCGACCTGCGTCCAAAAGGCAGGAGAGCTATATGGTACGTCAGGAATCTGACATAAGCGAAAGCAGAATTCAAATACGTTTACCCCAAAACCAACAGTTGTTTCGTCAGGGAACACCTGCTGAAGCCAGGTTCGCGAAATGACCCCGCCAAAAAAATGTGCGTACGATTAAACCCAAAAACCGTTATCCATACTCCGGAGCGAAATGATCGTAAATTTCGCGTTAAGTTACGATGAAATCCTACGGCAGCTCCAAACGTTCCTTAGGCACTGTTTACGATCAAGTTTCAACGCGTCCGAAAACGTCGTTCGGTTACTTCGCTGCGTCGACCAGGGAGTATTTTTTCTAGCAGCAAGAGTAAAGCAGAAAGAGGAGACTAGGCTCTTTCTGTTTTATTATTTCTACTAGAGGTATACTTATGCAGACACGCTCGTTGAGAATATGAGTATTTTTCTACGTGACCTCCGCGCGACCCGACTTTAAGCAGCAAGAAAAGTATCGCTTTTTCCGTACTACAATTCACAATAACAAATTTCGGATGAAAAAAAAAATTTAAATAGATATTTTGCACTCGGTGCGTTGTGAGTGTGACAAAAGCCCACGCGTTCTGAAACGTGTCGAGATCTCTTATGTTGTTGCTGCCAAAGAAGCTGTCACTTTTTAACGAGCTCGCTGGCTTCCGCAGTACTTTGGTTGTGCGTGAATGCGCGTGCACGCTTTTGTTATACTTTGTCTCACCTTAGCATGGCCTATTGTTAGCCGCGTATGCTAAAAGCACGAGCAAGTTGCTATGGATGAAGCATCGGCGGCTGCACGAGCGCTCGTGCAGCAAGTGCTCCAGTCAAGGCAGTCAAGGCTATCCGCTCGCGGTTTCACAGCTTTTGCAGTTAGTCCATGCTAAAGTGAGACGAAGTATAGCAAGAGCAGAAAGCTCGCGCTGAAGGCCGAGCCTCTAGCCTCGGCTTAAAGGGGCGATGTAACGATTTTTGTACTTTGCGCAAATACCCCTTAGAACGGATCCCTAACGACCCGTTCGTTTTTCACCACACGCAAACGAAGTCGCAGGAAAAAAATTAATAAAAAGCTCCGGAGTGAATCGTCGGTAAACCAGCGATTCTTCCGTTAATTCGCCCACTCATCGCCATGTAAAGACGTGAGAAACACTGTGTGTGTGTGTATACAAATCAAGTTTTATCCGAGCAGACTGACGACGCGATTCGGCTTCCCGCTCTCGCACGGCCGGATCTTGGCGGCGTCGACGCGCAGCCTGACGACATGCTTCGGCCTCTCGCTCTCGCACGGCTGGATTCTGTCTGCGAGCGCGCGCTGCCACCGCCTTGCGCGCTCTCCGCTCCGCAGCCTTGTCTACTGCCTCCATCCAGCTAAACTACGAGCAGCGCCAAGAGCGAGTGCCTTTTATAGCATGAGCTAAGCGCCATCTGTCATCTCTACATAAAGTTAATTCCGGAACACGCCATCTCTTGAGCCATTCACAAACTAAACCTCGAAGTGGCTACATACCCACCAACCAGGGAGGGACAGACTGCCACGCCTTAAGGAGCTTCGCCCCTAAAAACGAGCAGCGTTTTTTCCCTCTAACTCGCAATAG
>JAZHYW010070264.1:59097-107847 GCA_037355805.1 Ixodes ricinus
CCACACGCAAACGAAGTCGCAGGAAAAAAAAATTAATAAAAAACGAGCAGCGTTTTTTCCCTCAACTCGCAGCCAGAACAAGTGGCCACGTGATCTGGAGCCGATTATATGCCGCCAATGTTGATCATAGCCACGCGCTGGGGTTGGCAAGGCACAGGACACGCGCTGAGTTCCAGACATTGTTAGGGCTCGGCTGTTGTCATTGCAGCGATTGGACACGGGCCACTACCCGAGAACTTCTCGAGCTAGTAATTATCACGAGCCGAAATCGAGTGCCCACGCAATGCTCGGGTCCAAACTATGTGCCGCATTCAAATATCGTCATTGGAAGAGAACCAGTTACATCATCAAGTTTCGCGAAGGAGAGACTGAATGAAAACGCTCGCTTTTGTCCTTGAAATCACAGCGCAACAAAGGAGTTTCTTTTCAAATGGCTTGCGTGCGAGTATCCTTGAGTCCTACTAGTGCCAGTAAGCTCGTGTAAAGTGAAAAAGATTACAAATGAATAGCGCTGCATCACCCCTTTAAAGGCCTGTTCACACATGAAGCGGAGCGCTACAAGCGTAGCGCTTACCTCGCGCTAAGCGCGCGCTGACGGGAGCGTTCACCAGCTTTGTATCTCACCGTCAAAACTGTTGCTCATGGCAGACGATAAGTAGCTGACGGCACGTGAGGAGCGCTACATTAGCGCTTCGCTGCATGTGGGAGCCGACCTTAGAGGGACCATGAAACGATTCTGAAATCGAATTTCATCCACCGGACGCCGTAAAGGTGTGAAAAGAAACACAAAAACACAAAAATAGGGAGCCAAAAAAATTCTTTGCTATAGAACTTTTAAAAGAAAACTGGACTCTTTTGCGCCTTCTTTCCTTCGAAAGCTCTCTGACTTTTCACTGCTATGCATCCGCGGAACTGCAGCACGTCAGCCGAATCCACGTCGCCTATTGGGTAAGCGCCTACCTCACCAGCACCGCGATCATAAACAATAAATAGCCGGCAAATGTTTCCTAAAAGTTTTGTTAAATAATATTCAGATCTACATTTTGTAGCATAATTAGAGATGTGTGGCGAAAATTGCCAAATTTGATAATGTTGAGAGCCAAGCGCCATCTATCGTGTGGTAAAACGAGCTGAGAGCCAGCTCCGGAGGAACTCCATGGGACCGAATATGTTGCGAATAACTGACGAATTTTGCCCGGCGGCTTTTTGCTCTGCGCGTGGAATCAGCACAGTGCTCGCTACGTCGCGCGCAAAGCGAGCGTGCCGTCGGGCGGCGTTCGCCAGTACACCCGTTCCATGGAGTTCAGCCTTTACGCACTTTTTACGATCAAATCAGCATGGCCGACAGCGTCGCTTGGTCGCGACGACCAACGAACGTTTATTTCTCTACGTGTTCTTCTCGCGCGTCCCGACTTCAAGCAGCAAGAAAAAAGTACTCAGAAACAGACCACGACGAACAAGAACGCTGGATCCACGAACACCCGAGAAAAGCTACGACGGTCACTAATCCACCGACTCCGATCAAGCGAGCTGCACAGAATATAGGCCCTAGTAGGCACTCCCGACTCGGCGCAGCGTTGCTTCGACGGTACTTGGCCAAGACAGTCTGCCCACGACAGGCTGGCGTGCTGAATGGAATATGCCGCGCGACGCTTGTGGACCCTTCCCGTATTATAGTTTGATCGCTGACCTCAATTGTCCAGACTAACAGGTGAGGTCAATCTCTTCCCCTTGTCGTCTCCTTGTTTTCCGAGGCAGTGTTGACGAACACTGTCGTCGAAGATGGAACTCTCGTCGGTTCTATCTTCTTGTTTTGTGTGATATAGAGCTCAAATAAACGCCGTATGGATTACCTTCGTAAAACGGTATGTACACTTTGTTATTAGTATGCCATTTTTATTCTGACACGACTGCACGTCACTGTCGAGCTAAAGAAGTTCGTGGGACCTACGTGCAATGCCGGGCCAACCTTCCTTTGCTGAGTGCCGCGTCAGTATCGAGTTTCAATCGTAAAAGATCGGTCCCGAAGCGCTCACCAACAGCGCGAGATACAGCACTTCCATCGAAGCGCGCGTCGGCTCAGAGTGTGAACAGGTATTTACGTGGCTCTTGCTGACACTGTCGTAGTTCAAACGTATCTTGTTTAACGTCGGCTCGCTCCTGCATCTCCGAGGCCGTGAAAAACGCCGCGGCGATTTGTTTCCATCTACGTCGCTTTGCACAACGACTGACACGGGCCGCCTTTTACGAACAATAACAGTTCGGTTGATTTCTGGAGTCTTCACCGGAAGACTCGCCGCACTTCCCAACAGGCATACCGGCGTATGGGGACTAGTCCCATGCTTGCAGCGCAACATATCTCATTGAATTTCGACAGTTGCGACTGTGTCCATCTATCGCGGCTATATGAGAGTTATTCAATACACGCTAGAGCTCAGCTGGCGCTGGTGTCTACGGGACTTCCGGTTGCAAATTGAAGCAGACAGCATGCAGTCTACATTTCCAGCACTCCTGTGCATTCCTATGGGAAAACGCGCGTGAATTTTGTCTCTTCGCCGGAAAATAACATGAATAACTTTTGTCATATCAGTTGTAACGGATAGTATGTACCTTTATTGGTATTGTGAAAGTGTGATTGCTTTAGTTACAGCATTTTTCTTTACCCACTGAGCGATGTGTAAACTTCGCCTATTTCAGGCCCGAAACCCCTGTTTCAAGGAAGGTATGTGAAAACGAGCGACGGTTCTAAGCAAACTAACGATCGAAAGGAATGTAGTGTGTGTTCAGGTTCGCTAGCATTTGCGGTGGTGCTTATATTGCTAATATGCCCGTCCTGTCATTGGATGAAAATGACTCCGTCGTGCGCATCTTTACGATCGGTTAAAGAAACATTCAAACGCAAAAATAAAGCACGTGAGCTACGAAAGGTATGTCTTTTTATTATTTCCCATGTCGGGCAGTTTGCATCGGAGCACCTGTTCTCTGGCTCCCCTATATATTGCAAAGATTTAAGCGTGCGGGTGATGCTGTTGAAACATTTGAACCCAGAACAAGCATCTTCGCAGTACTTATTTATTGCAAATCTGACTATATTACGTGATCTTTCAATTTATTTTGATCGTCTGCAAGCCCAAGAGTTACTGCATCCAGTGTTATTTGCAAGTTGCTGCACTCTCGGTTTTCACATGTCCTTCTGTTCGTTGCGCACCTATCACACCTTTCCAAAAAACAGCTCCTAGGCCGCCGCCATGTTGCTGATGCTGATGCGGCTGGTGCGACTCTGCGCGCCCTCTATCAGCTAGAAATTTTCTGCCACTCTCCTGGAGCTGTGAAGACCCGCTCAGCGCGGTTCTCTACCTGTGTTTTTGCGGTTTTGCATTCGACGTTTTCTCGCCCCTCTTGAAAGTTTCCACTTAATTTTTTTATGCGTGCTGCGTACCTTTCTGTGTTATCTTCCATTGTGCGAAATAGGCTGATGAAGTGCCTGCCATTCAAGCTTTCTGCCTAACATTCACGGAAACGAAGAAGGTGAAGAGCGTCGAACGACCCTCGATGCGATTTGCGACATTGTTCTCCCCCTCCCAGAGATAATCCGCGTAGAATCCTCAGTCATCTCCAAAGATAGTTGTCCGGGTTGGGTGGAAACGGGTCAGTCGCGTTCGATCCTTTGACTTGGTGCTGTTGTGAAAAAGGAAGCTCTCCACGGAAACGTGCCCTAAAACGAAGTCATCTTGGATTCCGTCCGATCGTCAAGATGTGACTGTTGTCGACTGTGACTGTGTTATTTGAGATCTTTCTCAAATAAATTCTTTCGGATAACGCTGCATCGTGTGGTACGTACAATATATTGTTCGAATGTTAACACTTTCTAAATTGTATGTCTGTGTCCTGTTCATCGCTAAACACGTTATTTGTGAGCGTGACAAATGCATGCCTTTCGGCTCTCTTCTGTTGTAATTTATTTTTGACAGCTAAGCGCTTTGTCGTTTGTCAATCGGCGAATCGCGCGGAGCCGTCAAAACTTATCGTAAAAAAACACAAAAACTAGAACTATACATTCAAGTCGCATTCGTTCTGTCGCGCGCGTACCCAACAAAAATAGTACAGATTTTTGTTTTCTTCTTTCAAATGTGGTACAATGCTTTCTCGATGACCTCAGGAAAATGCATGCACCATGAAACACAAAATACAGCGGGAAAAGATGAGAATTTATCCGCCAGCAGTGTTTAAAACTGCGCCTACGCAGGCTGCGCCTATCGAAATCACAGCTCCACTCAAGCAATAGTAGGACGCCGGTGAAAGCCTCAGCCTCAAAAACCAGGGATTTCCCCAGACTTTCCCTAGGGGGGTGTGCACCCCCCTAGTTTCTTGACACCCCCCCCCCCCCCTTAAATTTAAAAAAAAAGAAAAATTTTTTTAGATTAAGTAGAAAACACCACCTCTCAGGTGTATATATAGAGAGGAAGCATACATTACGGGTATGAGCATTTGGTTAATAGACGTCTGTAATTTAGCTAGTGGACTAAAAAAGAAACAGTTTTATATTTTATCTAGCCTCGCCTCGCATCCGCCCTCGCATCGCCCCCCCCCCGAGCCACTGGGACACCCCCCGGTCAGAATCCTGGGGAAACCCCGCCGCAAAACCCAGTGACTGGGTCGAATCAGCGGCTCTGCTGCCTACTGCGGGTCGAGTCTTTTTCGGAAAGGTGATATACACCTTTCCCCGTGGGCGCCGCCATCTTTAATTCTGGAACTTCCGGTATGCGTGAAAACATCGCTTTCTTCTCGCCTCGACAGTAGAACGTGTTAACATTTTATTTGCAACCGTCAGTCGTTCTTGTTATGACCCTTCTATACTTTTTTACTTGTTCGGGGCTGTAATCTCTGCTTTTTGTTCGGAACGCATACCGGATACGGGGACAACGTGGCTGGGTACGAGGCCTAAACGAAAAAGCGTGTATATCCCCCGCACGTACGAAGCCGTTTTAGCACCGTTTTTAATGCGATGAATTTGAAATAAAACGCCGTAACTGACCATTTATTTTGTCTGCGTGACTGAGAAATGTTCCAATGTGACTAGGACGTACAAGTTATTCGTGATATTTGCTCTTATAATCGAGCGCAGAGAGAAAATGCGCTCGCTTTTTCCCATAGGAATACATTACCGGAAGTCAAATTAGACTGCTTGCTGTCTGCTTCAAATGCGAAGCAGCGCACTAGCGCCAGCTGAGCCTCTAGCGTTGTGCTGTGGCAACTCTATGATCGCGGCTACGAGAGGTGCCGATTCAGAAATACTTTGGGTCAGAGAAATACGTCGGTGACATCAGCGCAGTAAAACCTACCGGCACACCCCCAACTCGCCGCCGCTAACGCTCCCACTCTCCTACTGCCGAGAGAACTTCCGGTTCCTGTCCCAGCGTACGTCACGACCGATCAAAATTACGCCGCAACTTGTTTTGCGGTCAGTCTGGTAAGAAAGAAAGTCGATATTTTGTTATTTTTCTGTGTAAACATTCAATGAGCCGGGTCCGAAAACTGGAATGCCTGTTCGCCATTCAGAGAACGTTAAATAACGAAAAAAAGTTATCTGTGCAAAAGTAAAAAGGTCATTTCATGGTGCCCCTTAAGGGTGAGCGGAGTACAGTAACAGCCCGCTCTCGCGTGATCGGAAACTAGCAAGACATCGAAACTACTCTTTTTTTTTTTTTCGTGAGGGAACGTCGTTTTGCTCCTCTCGCTGAAGAACGCGTTCGGGAATAACGATTTCGACACTTCTTACGGTGCGCGCAACTTGCGAACTTCTTAGCTAAGTTGTCGTATTGCCGAAGAAGGTTTTCGTGAACGCTTCCTCGCTGCGGTCTACAGGTGGCTCAACTGTCAAAAACCGCTTCCGCGAAAAAAAATAAAAAAATGGTGACTTGTCAAAATAAAAATAAAAAAGATATGTTTTGCGCTTCGTTAGTACGTTACGCGAAGTAGTTCTTACAAAATTTGGTTGACGAAGGAAGAAGCGATGATTTTGGCGTTTGAAACATCTACGGCTTGATAACATATCTCATATAGTCAAATCTCGTTAATTAAAACTCTCTTAATTCAAACTTGCGGATAATTCAAACTAACATGTAGGTCCCATCGTATGGATCTCTATGGGAGGAAACTCCCGGTAATTCAAACTTTGTTTTATTCAAACAAATTTTCAGTCCCCCTCAAGTTTGAATTAATGAGATTCAACTGTATAAGTGTGTGGAGGTGCTACACATATCTTAATTCTCCACATAAAGAGCAAAATTAGCAATACTCCGCAAAAAGCCTTTATTTTTTTATTTTTTTTTTTTACTACGGTTTTTGTGGTGAAAACGAGTATAGTCATGACTTCGGCGGGTCGAATTTTGGCTATACAAAACGGCGTCGCTGTAAACTTCTACAAAGAAACTACGCTACAATTGCTTCTTCGACAGTATATGTGATTATTCCTCTGTTCTCAAACTGGGTTCCTATAGGAACACAGGAGTTTCCCAGTATCACCTCGTGGTTTCCCGAGTTCACGAATTTTGTCAACCATCCCTGCCCCTAAGTAAAATATTTTCTCAGTTTAAGCACTAGTTTTAGTATCTAAGACACCCACAAATGCATAGATAAAAGTCAAACACTTCTAGTACATGTTCATTATTGTTTGCAAGCTTTGTAAGTTCTCGCAATGGCTCAGCCAGAGTCATTTTCAGAGTGGTTGGGATTTCCATGACCGGAGGGAAGGGTGCGTTGGGGGGGGGGGGGGGGGGAGGCTGTGTTTTATTTTTGAGTGTAGTAGTCGATGTACTGTACAATACAATTCACAAGTACGGAAACGGCCATCCCCCACCCCCGGCTGCCTGGAACAATTCGGAGGTCATTCAATATTTGTCTTCCTTTACTAAGAAAGAAAAGGATGATTTGGGAGGACTTGACCCCAAACCACCCCCTGACTACGCTACTGGGCTCCTAAACTGCTTAACTTCATTAATGCCGAGGGCGGAAGGCATGGAGGTAAAAAGTTTTCCATCTCCATGCCGGGAGGGGTTGCTCGGCTGTAGATGGATGGATGCTAACGGTTGTACTCTTTATAACGGGCGGTAGCTCGCGCTACCTAGCCTATAAAGCACACGGCCCTCTTTATAACGGGCGGTAGCTCGCGCCACCTAGCCTATAAAACACACGGCCCTGACATGACGTCACTGCGGGGGCGCTGCTGTCGGTACGGGACATGCGCAGACGCTTCACTTTGCGCGAATCTGGTTTCTGCGCAAGCGCACTGCCCACACCTGTTGAGGGCAAACGCGCGCACTTGTTTGTGAACAGCGATGCTAACTGTCCATTGTGATAGGTGTTGCATTTCATGATAGGTACTGTAACTCACTGCTGATGTTTGCGACGATGGATTAACTAAACAGTCAGTATAGCTACAAGGTGCCCATAATTAATCTTTCGCACGAAGGTGTGAACAGTATTTTGTCGCAGTTGTCGACGTACAAAAGAAAAAAAACGTAGGGTGAAGCATGTTTTACACGGTCAAAAATGAGGATGATGGTGATCCTCCGATGTATAGAGTCTCCAAAAACACGAAAGGACCCATGATCCAACGGTGCAGTATCAGGCGGCTATGCGGGATTCGCTTTGACCAGGCCGCGGCGTGACTTGGGGTAAAGAAATAAATGAATGAATGTTTGTTCTACTCTAGCTCTAAAAATGAGGTGTCTATAAGGGCCAACGTGTGCTTAGCACCCCCTCAGGAACTTCCTAGGCGAATGGGTCTTTCCAATTGTCATGTATACATGAGTTCCGGTCTATACCTCGTTTCTGCCATCACACGTCTGATATTTCATTAAAGCGAGTGACTGCGGAAGACGCCTTGCAATAATCCAAATTTTCCTGCAAGTAACTAGTGAAATAAGTACAAGTTTTCTCTGTTTTTTTTTTTGTGTGTGCGTCCACATTTTCACGTTATTCACCCTTTTTTTGTGTGTGACGGGATCGTGCCCAATTTCATGATTTGTTACATCGCCGTAAACTTTCTCGTCTTAACACTCTTCCAGAAACTCTTATCACCATGAATCGCTCCACGATCATTCCTTTCTGGCACTTCATTATTTTCACTCGCCGGGATCACTCAATAAAGTTGAACGCATCACGTACCGCTCATCTTATTATGAAAAATCATTCGTACCGCGAACAATCATCAAATGGAAATACCTACGAGCACACACACTGTGACTGAAGATAATCTACCGATATTTCATGAATTCATGTACAGTAATAATGGAATCCAGAGTTTTTCCCGTTGTCTACTTATATGTATAATAGTACTACATTATGTTTATCTTATTAATCTAATAGGTTCAACTCGTTTTTGGTACATTTTGTTTTGCTGTCACGCTTAGATTATTTGTTTCATCATTTTTCTATATTTTTCTATACTTTTGCCCTCTCCTTCCCCTCTATGCTTTTAGGGGTATTCTGAATAAATAAATAATAAATAACGCTTACAGCGACGTCTAGACAGGATGCATTTTATGCGTCTAAAGCCGGGGTCACACTGTTCGTATATCATACAAAAGACACTCTGCAGACACGAGTCACCGCAATATCCGTGGTTCGAATGCCGCGTGCCAAGTTTCTCTTTGAACTCATTGCCATGCGGCATTCGAAGCACGGATTCGTGGTGACTCGGGTTCGAATCTGTACGTAGACTGTCGCACGTTCTGATTACTCGATGTTGCTTACTAACATTAAAAGGCTGTCCTGAAATAATATTAGAAACACGTCAGATTAAGCCTCCAACAATTTGTGATAAATTCGTCTTTAACTGCTTCGGTGTGATGAGCAAAGCATATTTCAACAGGTTAAGGACGTCTACGCTAACTGCTCCCCGTTACCTAAAAGAAAATAATTGAAGTATCTAGTCACTGCCTTAATATTATTACGTACTGCTCGCAATGTCCCTTAAAGCGAATAGAATTACTAGTTGTTTGTTTTTTAACCACCACAGCGCCTAAGCTCGTGAAAAACGTGTTGAACAATTAATTCTACAACACAAGCAAGAAAAAACAAAAAAACTGGACATTGACTTTTTCTGAGCCAAACTTCCAAAAGATAGCGTGGCACACGTTGCGAAGCCTCTCAAGCGAGTAGGGCCAAGAAAACACCCGCACAGGGGACCAACTCTGCAAATTCAAACACACACCAACAGAGGCGTGTACTACGCACCCCCTGGGCCGCATAATACAGACACACTGCCAGCTTCACTCACCCGCCAGGCATCCCAAAGCCAAGAGGCAGACAATCCAGGCGCAGCCCATCTCCAACGTGTCTGAGAACGAGCGGCGAGCTCCGAGCGTTCAAGTCGCGACGTCTTCCTTTGCAGCACTGGCGGTGGGGGGACCTCCCGGTTGCTTGACCTTCAGATAAACTCCGTCGGGATCGCGATGATATTTCCCTGACGCTCGATCCCGCCGCTGATAGGCGCCGCTCAAAGTTCGTCGGGCAGATCGTCGTGGCCGCGACCATCGCTACTCGAGAGGCCGCACAGCACCGTCGCGGCGTCCCATGCCCCCTGTCGCGCTGCTTCCACGAAAACGCACTGCGCGCGCCGGGGACCACGCGCCTCTTCTTCGAGTCCCACCGTCTTCTAGAGGCGCCTGAAGACCCGGTAGACGTCTGCCCGTCTAGCGTCCGGAGGAAAGCTGACCTTGACTCTCGCGTTTGGGGAGTGAGGGGGCAGCCGGGGTGGACCGTCCAGAGGGGAACCCAAAAGCTTCGGCAGATGGAAGGGAGAGGGGGCCACCGTCTTCGAGCGGCGAAAAAAAAGGCCAAAGCGGTCCTGCAAGTTCGGAGACTGCTGAGGCCTTCCGGGTGAGGAGGCGAGCGCGGACGGGCAAGAAAGCAACGGCACTCACGCGGGCAACGCGCTCCGATGCACTTGGCTCTTGCCGAGTTCCTCCCTCCGCCGTGGCTCCTGGTGAGCTAGAAGCACGCGAGGAGGGGACCACCGTTGCTTCGCGGCGTCATCATCGGCGTTTCTTTCCCGCGTCTGGGTTTGCTCCGGGGCGTGTTGCTCCTCTGAGGCGAGGACGTCGGAATGTCGATGCTAATTCAGTGGTCCGCTCAGCCGAGACCTTTCGGCGGGAGCTTCGACGGGGAAGGCGGCGGCAAGCGGACGTGAGCGAGGGGGGGAGCGGAAGTTTCGGGACCATGAGCGCGCGTGCCGCGAGAAATGACTTTGCACGAGTGGGATCACTGGGGCGGAGAGAGCAGCTCCGTGTCCCCCTTCTTGCGGCCGCTTGTGGCGTGCAGCATCATCGAGCGCCAAGGTCATCTCAATCGGCCCGCCTCGGCTGGCCGGATAGCGACTGCGGGACGGATGGATGACACTTGTATTTTGACGAAGATGAATACGAGCGCGAAGATGTTATACACGTTGTTTGGTTCGGTGATTGCGGGGGACGTTACACGTGAAACGTCGAAGGGGAATTCAGATAAAATGGGAGAGTGAAGAGGAAAACACGAGTTGGGCTTTTCTTGTTTCTGGTTGTGAGCTATGCAAGGCTTTCAGTTTTCTGGTTAACAAAACAGGATGTCCTGTGTTCTTGCGTGAAATACATTCTACTTGCAGTACTAAGTACTTTTGGAGAACTTGTAGTTTCCTTGAAGTACGTTCGTTGAGTGTGTACTGTACTTAAAGTATATTTTTCTGGTACTTTCGGAGCAAGCTACAACTCCCGACTTCAAAGTACATACATTCTTCAAATTCCGTGAAAACGTTTTGCTATAGTAGTGGGGCATAAGGCAGCTCCCTATAGACACAATGGTTGACAAAGGGTACAAAAGTGTCTTTGGGCAAGCTGAGATTACTCTGTTGTTTTCGGCATCCTCTGACAAATCTCTTTTTCGGTTGGAATGCGGATTTGTGTCTTGTCACAATATCGCTAGAAAATCTCCAAGCTGCCGGGTGCCCGCAGGAGCGAGCTTCCACGAAGTCGTCTCTTTTGTCGTTCTCAGAAGGCAATAATTAGACGCCATATGTTGTGTAAAGCGCTGAGAAAGGCGGGGGACGAGTGTGTCGATCTGGGCAGTGCCTTCTTGCACTCGGTGAAATTGAGCTGTTTCAATGACCAGGCGCTCCCGTCCTTGGCTTTTCCAGTACTATACTACACAACTTCTGAGGTCGAGTATAAGAGTTCACCAACATCCAACAAAAATATTGCATATCGTCATCATGTGAAAACGTGCTTTCATTTTTCGAGACGTCATCCGGTAATTTCTCTGAGTGAAGTAATGGCGGCTAAAAGACCTAAAAAAATGAGTGCCATATCAGTTGATTGTGTTAAACAGTTCGTCAGCGAGAGCATACAACTACTCTATGGCCAGCTGGCTTTATCCAACATTATCCGCCATCTCTAAAAATAACTGGTGCACCCCCGATTAACCCTGGGACAATGCATATCAGTTTAAAAATTAAAATAAAACCCTATACAGGAGAATAAAAGGGCATGACAGATTGTTCTAAAAGTACTTCTACTTTACTTTGCAAGTACATTGTACTTATGATTCTTTACTTCAAGTTCAGTGATGCCAGGTGTACTATACTATACTTAAAGTACATAGCGTCTAATTTAGGTTGTACTTCACATCAAGTACTTTTTAATGCCCTTTAGCCAGCACTCGCAACGCGCAGTTTTATGTTATGGCATACTGGCGCTAAACACACCAATACACGTATAACTCCTGAACAGATTTTCTTAGATCGGCAGAATACGAAATAACATTATGTTACACATTCGGCGTGTGCTATTTTATCCGCGGCATCTCAAGTAAGTAAGCCGTACGTTTGTTATATTGAAGTTTGCACCACGGGAAGTTCCGGTTCCCCGAGAGACGTCAGATGTCTCTGCTGTAGAGGTAAGAGTCAGCCAGTGGAGCGCTGCTAGCCCATGGGCTCTATAATGTGCATCACGCGGCAGTGATACACGAACGCACTCCGATGCGATGCTCGTCCAGATCTGACATCTTGGTATGTACTAAGAGTTGACCGGACAGAAGGCAGACGTTTTCAAGTATACGAGATAAGAATGGAAAGCAAACCGAAAACACTTGATGGTACTCACATTCCTGCGCATTCTCTCGCGGTTTTGCAGAGCTGTTCGTTTATTTACGCCACCTTTAAGGAAATGTAATCGTTAGACTCGAGAGTCATAAGTATGCAGAGTAAAAATACCAATTTTATGTTCGGGAATATACACCGGGCCAATAATCCCGTTGAGTACCAAATATGTTGAAGAACGTAGAAGTTTGGGGTAGTTGGGATGCAGACATAATTAAAAACAAAACAGCGCCAAGACGAGGACAGAGTAAAAGGTAACCGACGGGACACAGCGCTCTCGGTTACCTTTTACAAATTATTAGCAGCGCTGTGTACTGTCGGTTACTTTTTACTTTATCCTCGTCTTTTCGCTGTTTTGTTTTTAATTATACGTATATTTAAGAAGGTCGTTTCAACCAATACACCTTATCCAGTTAATGGGGTTGCATATAAATGAACAGCAGACAAACAGCTTTTGATTTCTAATCTAAAGACACAAACGAATATTGTGAATGGGTACTCGATGATGCTATGGTATTCTAAATGAAGCGCTGCTAATAATTTGTGAGTATCGTAATTTTGTCCAAGACATTTCATTGCATAAATTCCTGCAGTGTGCTACAAAGATAACAGTTCGGTGCAATTTCCATTAAAGTATCTTCATTATTTCGGGGAAGGTGGCGCGTTCTAGCAATTCCACAGTTGCAAAGGGCACAGCAGTCGACACTAAGTTATTTAGGTAGAACACTACCAAAGGCTGTACTTTGCCGCAGGACAATGTTTGTTCTGTACAAAACGGGTGCAGCTTAAACCATACTTGGAATGAAGAGCGTGCTGGTAAGAATAATATAAATAAAGGGAAGATCATAAAGACAAGGACGTCTTGTCCGTCCCTGTCTGTTATGTGCTTCCTTTATTTGCATTGCTTAAACCATCTTCTCCCGAAAGAAAACCAGAAAACTCGAAGGACGTGCCTGTCGAGAAAGGGCTGCG
Source organism: Ixodes ricinus (assembly GCA_037355805.1). Lineage (NCBI taxonomy): Eukaryota > Metazoa > Arthropoda > Arachnida > Ixodida > Ixodidae > Ixodes > Ixodes ricinus. The sequence continues at coordinate 72,203 of JAZHYW010070264.1, forward strand.
CTTTATCCGTTGTATATTCTTTAGAATTTTAGATAACGAAATCATAAATCGAACCGCACGGGTACGGAATCTCGGTGTTCTTGTGAACGATCATCTATTTGTGTCGTTGTGTAATATTCATTGTTAGCCAGTCTCTACGCCACGTGGGGAGTAATGTCTCGTCTTAACTGTATTATTAAACAACCATCATTTCATTTTAAGATTTTACAGTGCTCATGTGCGCCCGAGAGTTGAATTTGCATCTGTGATTTAGAACTGTATATTTCTATGTCAATAAATAAAAATATTAAACACATACAAAACAAAACATTGTGCGCAACATCTACGACAGACACTTTAGTCGACATTTTCATCATGAATGTAATTCAGTATTAGTCAAATTTAAACTGTGTACTTTATACGACAGAGGGTCTCTTCAAGATCTTAAATTTTTGCATATGTATTCACGGTTCAATAGAGTCCAACGCCCTTGCTTCCATTAACCTTTGCGTCCCTGTTAGCGCAAATTCTAAAAATTATCTAAGTATTTTACCCAGATATGTATAGCTTTTAGTTAATACCATGCATAAATTCTGGTTCCTAATGACACCGATTTGCACAAACAATATCGATGTTAGAAAACTGCGTATTAAAGAAAAGTGTGATTCGCGAAATTTGTGTCTAAAAGCCTCTTAGACACAAATTTCGCGAATCACACTTTTTTTATACGCAGTTTTCTAACATCGATATTGTTAGTGCAAATCGGTGTCATTAGAAACCAGAATTTATGCATGGTATTAACTTATTTTTATATACATGTTTCTGTGTTTTACCGTAAGGGCTCTCAAGCTGTTCGAAGCACAAAAAAAAAGAGTTAATTGATTGACTGACATTGATGAAACAATTTAAATTGAGTGCCTCTTTTTCCGTGATGTGGAAGGTTATTGAAATGTGTATTCTGTTTAAAGGGGCTGTGCAGCGATATTGAGTAGGAATGTTTCTCATCTTGCACCAGCTTATTTGCATTAGTGGGACCCAAGAACACTCAAACGCAATACGCCACTGACTAAAGGCCCGTTCACACTCTTGCGACCGAGTACGACCGAGAGAGACCAGACCGGTTTTTAAGCCTCTTGCAGATCTCTTAGGACCAGCTCCGCTGTAGCGCATCCGGTCCTAAAACCGGTCTGGTCTCTCTCGGTCGTACTCGGTCGCACTCTCGGTCGCAAGAGTGTGAACAGGCGTCTTCGTCGCGGTGGAATTCCAAGGATAAAAGCGGACCTTTTCTTTCAGTCTCTCCTTCGCAAAGCTTGATGACGGAGCTGTGGGGACAATGACAGCAATGCGATCCCCAGGAGTGCATCATCAAGCTAAATGCTATCCCCGCTGTGACGATATTTAAATGCCGCTCATACAGTGGACACGAAGACTACGTAGGCATTCGATTTTGGCCCGTGCACAATCAATTCCTCGACATGCATTCGGATAGTGGCTCGCGCCAAATTGCTTAGATGACGGGAATAGCCGAATCCTAACAATGCGTGGAACTCAGCGCGCGCCATGTACAGGGTGTCGCAAAAAAAAAATTTACACATTCTTTTTTACCGCAAAAATAAACTAGGCATCGCCGAACGCTCATTCTCCGCCCAACGGTAGCGCTTGAGGTCAACCAGATGCCAAAGTTTCAGCCCGATCCGATACCTTGATCAAAAGTTATGTGATTTTCTGAAAATTTCAATGGGAAAACGGAGCCCATTTTTGGCCGTTTTCGGTTTCTGGTGCCATAGAGCCCCATGTATTCGAAAACTCCGTCGGCCACCATTTTCCCACTGAAATTTTCAGAAAATCACTTAAAACTTTGGCTATGTTAAACGTATGGCTATGTTAAAAATATTGGCGGCATATAATCGGCTCCAGATCACGTGGCCACTTTTTCTGGCTGCGAGTTGAGGGTGTAAACAGTGTTCGTTTTCTCTGGATTGTTTAAACAAAAAGCATTGCTTAATAAAAAAAAATTAAAATTTTTTGTAATGCGAAATTAGAGCGCAGTTCTTGAGGGTACGAAGGAGGTGGAGGAGGCGCATGGAGGCGGAGTGCTGCGGAGGACGGCGTGTCGCTCAGCACCTGTACCGCTACTCCTCCTCCTCCTGCGTACTCCCCTCCCTCACTCCTCTCCTCCCCCTCCGTACCCTCTCGTCCACCTGCGGTTACGCCGACCGTGACGAACGCAAAACACGGGAACGAGCGCCTAAGAGCTGCGCTCTAAAAAAAGAAAGCAGCGTGTGTTTCATAGGTCATAAATATCAAGGAATAATTCTAAGCTGTATTTACTGAAAGCAGAAAAATTGTTGCAACTTACAATCATCAATCTGAGAACCCGGTGAAACAACACTCGTGTCTAACCATGAGACGGTCGAAAATCGCTGCAACCGTTTTATTCTTTCCTTCTAAGTATCACTGTACAAGGAGCGGGCCTCCAAAAAATAGAGTGTTTCTTTCCACCACAACAATAAAGTACGCATCGCCGAATGCTCATTCTCCGCCCAACATGTAGCGCTAGCGGTCTGAACGGATGCCAGAGTTTCAGAACTAACCGTTATATAATTCAAAAATTATAAGTGACTTTTTTTTTTTCAATTTTTAATGGGAAAATGGTGGGCGACGTACCTCTCGAATACATAAGCAGAATGGCGCTTGTTACCAAGAATGGGGCCAATTTTTCCATTGAAATTTTCAGAAAATCACTTATAACTTTTGAATGCGATAACGGTTAGTTCAGAAACTTTGGCATCTGGTGTTATCGCTACATTAGGGCGGAAAATGAGCGTACGGCAAAACAGAATTCATCTGTGCGATTAAAAAAATAGAAAAAGACCACTGTGATATTTTTTTCTTTAAAAAAAGGCGGGGGGGGGGGGAGTAGTGCATCGTCCATGAGAGCTAACCTCTTCCTTTTTTATTTGCGTAGTCTTTTCTTATGAAATGTATTACTTTAATCTGGTTCTAAAAGATAAGTTTCTTTATCCTACTCCGTATATTTCCTCTCGCATTGCTCGTCAATTCAGAGTCCGAATTTATCACTGCCACACCACTGTCCAGATTGGCTTTTTGATACCCAGAACATCATCTAAATGGAACCAGCTTTCCGCATCTATGGTTTGAACACCATCATTCCATTCATTTAAAATTCCGATAACCAACCATTTTTGTTAATGTAGACCTTGACTTCTCAAGTTTTCTCTGCATATTTCTATTGGTCTTGTTTGTATCCCGTATTTTGTTTTGTTTTGGAGCGCAGCTCTTAGGCACCTGTTTCCGGCTTGAGTGGCGTCGGCGTCGCCGTCGGCGTAACCGCGCGGTGCATTATAGGACATTTCACCGTGATGCAACGCGCGAGGGAGGAGAGGACGAGGGGAAGGGAAGAGGAGAGGAGAGAGTTGAAGGATGAGGGGAGGAGAAGGAGGAGGAGGAGCAGGGAGTATCAGGTAGCGATGAGGAGGAGGGTTATAGTCTCCCTCAGTATTCTTTCCTCCTGCTCCTCAAGAGCTGCGCTCCAATTCGGCGTTACAGGGTGTTGTAAACATCTTCAATTTTTTGCTCCTCCATTCTGTACTTCTGTAATGCCCCCGAGTCCCGAGGGTACAGAAATAAATCAAATTTATAAAGTCGAGAACTTTGTAAACTTTATATCTAAAACAAATGCTCGTAATGTACAGTCTTCAACTGTTTCTGTTGGAAAAATAAGTACTATTATTATTATTATTATTATTATTATTATTATTATTAATGTTCTATGTTATTGACAAGTTTTAGTGCGCAGCTCTTAGACGCCCGTTTCCGATCAGCAGGCGTCGCCGTCGGCGTAACCACAGGTGCATGATGGGTAAATTTCTCAACTGAATTTCAGCGGTTGAAAAATTACCATGACTAAGTTTAGCGAAATACATTTCCCGGTAAGCGATCTAGCGAAAGATGTTCCGCCACTAGTGAGCGAAGCACTTCCGCTAAATTTCCCTCAAATGGGGGCGAGCTCGGGAGAGAGGGCATAGCCCTCTGCTGTAACTTCCCCTCCTCGAGCTCAAGAGCCTGCGCATCTAATTCGCGCGTTACAGGGAGTTGTAAAGCGGCTGTCAAGTTTCCTATGCTCTAGATATTTACAGTAGTCTAGAGGACCGTTGCCTGTCTGGAAGCAGCATGCAGAATAATCAGATGCCTTTCGAAATACGGCCCTCTATTGGCAGCTGTGGAATCCCTGCACAATGGCGGTCTAAAACCGCAACGTCACGGCACACTTTATCCGTTCGGACGGATTAGAAGGAAGGCAACAACAGCCACAGAAAAAGGTGACAAGAAGTGACGTTGCACTTTCGACGCTGTTTGGTTGACTCCTCGGCTCCTAGCGTTGGCCGCGCTCCGACGTTCGCTATCTTGTGGAATGACTTGCACGTTCCACGATGACAGTTCTCCCGCCATTGTGCAGTGGTTCCGACCTTTTATTAATCAGCACGCGAATTTAGACATGGCTCTATAGACCACGAAGTAAAAGAATAATAAACTAACCATACAAGAACACATGAAACAATATGTCGGAGCAAACCTGCGGCCTGTAAGCGCGGTGCAAGAACCGTTCGCTCGTTGCATCAATTCTGTTGTCGGTCGTTGCACGAGTGTTCAGACGTCAGCTAAAACGACGGTAAAAGTGTTCCGACTGTCATCGGCGATGGAGCAAGCTCACTCAAAGCGTGGCTTGCAGAATTCGCACTTCACGTTCAAAACATTTGCACAAACAAATATTTTCCAATCACATATTTTCTCAGCGTACCGCATAGAGGTCTACATAATAGAGAGCTTTAGGGTACCGCTTTTGCACATCCGATGCGGTACGATGGGCCCTCCGGTACGCACTGCGCATAGGCGAGTCTTCTGTGGTAGCGCATGCGCAGTTCATACGGGAATGCCCATTGTATACCGTATCGGATGTGCAAAAACGGTTCCCTAATCTCTAGCATTACTGAAGCCTTTGACAAAGCCAAGTACCCTTTCTGTGGTTATTTAAAAACAAAACTTTAAAAAATCAAGTAAGGGATAGAAAAAAAAAAAGACCGGGGCTTTAATAATAAGTGACTATAGCATATTAAATCGCTCGGAGCATAATTTTAACGGTATGTTTAGTCTTATGGGAATTGTTTTCCCTGTATATTTTTAATAATTAATCTCCTAAGGCGGATTTTCGCCTAACTACTGTGGGAGGTTACGTGCCTTTACGTCTCCGGGAACCGGTGCTCAAAGGGGAACCCGATTCCCGTCCCACCGCGCGGTCGACGGCTACCAGTGAGGGCGGTCGCCGCGACGGGTTCGCCACTACCACGCCAAGAACGATGATCTCGGTATCCAACAGCGTTTATTGGGAAATGGGGGTCCCCAACAAGACACTGCGGTCAAGCGAGCCGTGGACACGGAGTGTCCGCAGCAACCGCCGACCTGAGAGCTAAAAGGGATCGCGAGCGGAGCCATCGCCGGTGGGCCGAGCTCACGCCGCTACCCGTCGTCGCAGGAGTTTGGGCCAGAGCTCTCGACAGACGGACGTCAACCCGGAGGAGGGAAAGCTGACTGTCAGAGCCAGGGGAAACACTAGCGTTGAGTCATCGCCGGTCGGATGAGCTTGTACGCCGCGCAGGCACGTATCCAGGGGGGGGGCGGGCATGCATGGCCCGGGCCCCTCCTCCCCCCGAAATCTTCCACTTTGCTGGGACCTCCTGTCTCCCTCCCCTCATACAGCATTTTGTCATGCGGCGCCCCCTCCCCTCCCCCCCCCCTCCCCCCCCCTCCCTCCCCCCCCCCCCCGAAACAAAATCCTGGCTACGTGCCTCGACGCCGCGACTCGACCCGTCGCCCGGAGTCCAATCCAGGACTCCTCGACCAGACGGCCGTCCACTCGGAGGAGGGAACGCCCGATTGTCTCGAGCGATCTCGCTGGTCCCCGAAAACGGGAGACGCGCGGAGGAGTGTGAAAAAATAGGCCAGCATGGTGGCGTACTCTCCCCGACACGATATATGGAACGAGCAGGCTCGAAGCCAGATGACTCCGGCCGGATCGTCCGCGGCGTATACGCCTTCACGGGGGAGGGAAACCAGTGACTCCCACAATACTTACGGTTAGGTGGGTGCTTGTTGCGGATGAGATAACTGCCGCGATGGCAATTGTCACCGCATCGGTGGCGATAGCTATTTTGCCGCTTGCTTGAACTGATATGATTTCTATGCACGGGATACATTATATCTTCGATTGCAAGCATAGTCAACATGCTTGCAAAATTATCCTATAGTAAAATACAATGTGAACGGTGTTTTCCGGAAAATGCACATATGAAATCGTGTACGTTCATCCAAGGATGCCTATGTCGACTCCTTTTCACTATTTTATACATTTTTTCTTAAACTTGTTCGTGTGTATTAGTGTGTATACAATCCTCATGAAGGAAAAAACGGCAGGCTTATTTAATTGGTGCAGTCCGAATTGAGCGGAACAACATCTCTCGTCTCTACTGCAATCCACCGTCTGAACCATTTGCGTATAGCTGGAATTTTTCACGCATAAATGGCCTGCGCGCCAGCACGGGTCACATATCGGACAAGAGTGCTGCACCAGCGTGTGGTTTGAACGCGTCCTGAGTGAACACCGGTCCGACCGCTGACGCAGTACTTCTTCGTGTCCAAACTTTTGCCTGTTGGCTCGCGGTGTGACGTAGAAAATCAATCGCGACGGCCTCACTATGCAGATGTTGTCTGCCAACACTAGTCGACAATCAGACAAGACGCCGCCACAGATAGAAGACAGTTGACCACTATAGATTTAATGGCACACTTATTATAGACGTTTGCTTGACCGCCGTTTTCGCAATAAAGCTAGAGCACTGCACGAGCCCGGGCCAGCCCAAAAGCCCGAGGCCGGCCCGGCCCCCGGGCCGGGCACGGGTCGGGTAGCACGCATTTTCTCGGGCCTGGGCCGAACCCGGGCCGAACCAGATTAAACAAAAAATATTTTCGGGCCGTCCGGCCCGGCCGTGGCTGTGCAGTCGTGTGCCGCGAATTCTAAATTGTTGATCACAGAAAGTGTGCTCATTGATCGTTTAAGGTTCAATGAAAACAAATAAGCGAAATGCACATACACTTCAACGCCGTTCAAATAAAAAGAAAAAGACGTTTTACATTTGGGAAGTCTTCACGTGTATAAAAGGAAACGTATATGATTCCACCAGCGTAGTGGGAAAGTGCGGTCAAGACAACGAGGGCACTCCAGTCGCAGGGTCAACAGAAGTGTCTTTTTCCTCTGCTTTTCAAACTAAAGAAAAAAGCGTAAGCTTGACTTTGCACTTTGTGCAGGGGATTTTACTATGCCCCCAAAGATCAGCTAACTACCATAGATAATTTTATGTTTATACAACCTTTTGATAGCGTCATTGTGGTTGTTTCTTTACAAAAACATGTAGCGAGGAAAGTTTTTTGTGAAACGAATTGAACAACGAAAAGTCCAATATCTCTTCAAGAAATACCTACAGTAAATAAAATATTGCCCACTTTTTTCCCCTCAAAATCGTTTATGAAGTGCCTATTTCGCCCATATTCTCGAAAATACATCGTCTATTTTATTGTGTTAGTTTATCGTGTCAAAAAAAAAAACTCGGTCCAAGTTTAAAAGAAATTTAAATAAAATATGCTCGCTTTATGCTTAGAAAGTTCCTATAGGTTAAAGCCTGCAAACTTTTTCGGGCTCATGTATATAATCTGTCGGGCAAGGGCGGGACTCAGGCTTTTTTTTTTATTAAGATTTTGTCGGGCTCGGGCTGGGCTCAAGCTTCTGTGTAAAATTTCCGCCGGACCGGGCGGGGCCCGGGCAGTTTCTTTTTCGGGCCGGATCAGGCCGGGCCTAGAGATTAAATATTCTGTCGGGCTCGGGTCGGGCGAAGCCGTGCCTCCACCGGGCCGGGCCGGGTCGGGCCGGGCCTAGAAATTCCGGCCCGTGCAGTGCTCTGAATCAAGCTATAGTCGGGCTTATTTTTTGAACGCGTTTGAACGCCGAGCGCCAGACACTTCGCGAGCAGCAGATGAGGCTCTCCACGCGTGCTCTCATCTCCTTTTTCCCTCAGTTTTTCACCGTTACTACTCATGATAAGAACGGGAGGGGGAGGGTCTTTCAGTTGTCCCGCCTCCTGCGCAAGCTTCCTAACTTCGGTAACACTTTGGCGTCTCGTGGACTTCAGAGCACGCACGCGCAGGCAAAGCATGACGGAAGATAACAGTGCGCCTGCGTGCAAGAAGGCTGGGCATCCGAACGAGACGCCCTGCGGCAACAAAACGCAGACCCGAAAAAAGAAATATTCGTATAAAAAGCCGCACAGAAAACAAAAAAAGTAAAATACACAAACAGAGTAGTCACATTTCATTTTGCTAATTCACCGTCACCACCCCCCCCAAAAAAAAAAAAGATCTATTGGTGACATTTTTGCGGAATGCGTTTTCATGACCCTTGGGAGATGCCACACACGTCTCCCTTTTGGGAATGCTAACGATGACCCCTTCACTATTCCTCTTCTAGGTCTCTCTTTGGCTTCCTTTGCATCCTCTATATTTTTTTGCTGCTTCTCTTTGGCTTCGTTAGGGGGTCAGTGTTAGTGTTTCCCAAAGAGGCGACGTGTGTGGCGTTTCCCAAGGATGATGCTGACGCTTCCCCACGAATCCACTAATGAATCTTCCTTTAACTTGTTTTGCCGCCTATTTGGACGAGCGCTAGTACTTGGTTCACACACCATTTAGTGCCACAAAGCCAAGGCATACGCGCACCGCACACCCTGCAAGTTGAGACTCGCCCCATTGGCTTCCGCTCAGTGACGTTGCCTCGTGATGCACTCCCTCTCGCCTTCGTGCTTTACTACTCTCCTCTCCATCAACACTCACTAGTTGGGCGCAGTACTGCGGAAGCTACGGGCAAGAGAAAGAGGAAAGCCTCTTTTGTACAAATTCTGAGTGACAGGCTAATCTCCGAAGGAGAGCAAAGCAATGTGGGGTTCACAAAAGAGTGTCCGGCTAGAAGGGATTGCCTTCTTCAATTCAATTCAATTCAATTCGTTCATTATCAATGAGATGCATATATACATTTTACTGAAAAGGCAGACGGACCCATAGTCAGTTGGCTAGTTTGGGTTCCTTCAAATTAAGAGATCTGAGACGTAAAATGAGCAACACAGAATATTAGAAAATAGACGAAATTCAACGAAATTCTATAAATACAACATAAAAACATTATACGAGACACTGATTTCCATAATCTTTATAGGAGCAACACTGTATTTCAGTTGATATGATGTGAACATCGAAGACCATTAGGCAGGGAGTTGCCTATTTTTGTGTCGCAAAAATTGATTAATCTCTCTTCATATGTGTTATGACATGGGGGAAGATTAAAATGCCGACATAAATTAGCTCTAGTTAGACGGGCACCTTTTAAAAGTATTGTTATTGGAAAGGGGTTGTTATCGGTTACAATTCTATGGAACATCGTAGCAATTTTGTGTTTTATTATTTCTGGGAATCTAAGTATGCAAAGATGATGAAATAAAATGCTAGATTCTGATGGGTAATGTAAGTGGATTATATTTCGAATTGCTATTTTTTGTAAATTAATTATTGGCACGAGGTAACTATCATAAGTCGTACGCCAAGCTTCGGTACAATATGTGAGATGACTGAAATACTGAAGAGTAAATTATTCTTTGAGTGTGAAGGTCGATGCACTGCCGGACGTTTAGCAATATGTAACATGCGTAGGTTATTTTTTGACAGGTGTATAAGTTATGTGCTGTGACCAGTTAAAGTGGTTGTAGCATATATAGTCCCAGATATTTGAATAAATTTACTTGCTCAATAATACAATTATTAATATAAATTTTTCACTTGTCCTAGTTAATGTTTTTTTTATTAGAATGAACTATTACTTACTTTGTCTTTTTTATATGGACTGTCAATCTGTTGTAATCGCACCATTCTCGAACAAGGATCAGACCTTCATTCATTACACTTTTTATGTTATCTAATGACTGCATGATGGGAGTATGAAAGAGCTGTGTCATAAGCGCACATTATTATTTGTGAGCGGTTAACTAGCTTAGAAATGTCATTGACATATAATAAAAAAGTATAGGTCCAAGCACTGATCCTTGTGGGACTCCCGTCGTGATTGGTGTAACAGCGGATTTAAAGGTTAGACATAGAAAGAAACTGGTAACAAGCTGTTACGTAGCTTTTAAGAAAGCAAAGCGATACACCTCTGAAACCGTATCGCTCCAGTTTTATCAATTAGAATAGAGTGATCAACAGTGTCAAACGGTTTTTAATATCGAAAAAAATTGGGGTGAAATTATTGTCATTAAGTGAATCATTTATTAACTGGCTGAGTGATATGACGCGCACTTGACGTAGATATTTTTGGGACGGAAGCCATGTTGGCAGTGGTGTTATCACTTGATATCTGTTTATGAATGAATTAGTGCGTTTTACTACAATTTTTTTCGAATAATGTGCTGATGTCATTTAGTGCCGAGATTGGTCTATAATTTTCAGGTTCGTTAACATTGACATTTCCACCTTTATTTATATAACCCACTTTTGCAATTTTTAACGAATTTGGGTATACTCCGGATTTTAACGAATGATTAAATATGTACTGCAATGGAATGCCCAGTAGATCAATATTTACTTTTCATACTTTAATTAGAATTTCGTCACACCCCGCTGATTCACTAACAGGCAGTGTAGAGATTGTGGATACTATTTCTCTAAGTGTTATTTCCTCAAAAACCCCGTCAGGTGGGGGTTTGCGGGCAAAACTACGGGCTCAGGAAAACATCGGCGAGCTGCTTGAGATGATGTCGTTTACAAGTCTGTGGGTCGAATGTCAGCAAAAAGAGAAAACGACTAAAACCATCAAATGCGGTATTATCAATTTTGTCGGGATTGATTGGCTTCGAGCTCGCTCCTGACCGAATGACAGTATTAATTACATTCCACATTTTTTTGGTTAATTCTGGCAGTTGGAATCAATAAGATTAGAATAATATTATTATTTTTTTACGTTTCCTTGTAAGTGATACGGACAAGTTACGATAAAGTTTATATTGACTAAGATCAAATTTGCTGTGTTTATGCTGTTTCAACTTTTGATGCCAATTGCTTTTATCCTTTAGGGCACGAAGAATGCGCGGCGTCATCCAGGGGCAGAGAGGATCCGAGCAACGCCCTTGCTTCGGAGCGTCTTGACGAACCGGCCTGTCGCACTAGCTAGCGCTCCTGCTAAATCGCGAAGTTCACGCATCCCGTCTGGCCCATATCCAGCTGTAAGATCAAACGCTGATGAGCGTGTCTCGTAACCCACCGTCTCAACCACTCGGGTTACGCTCGCGCCGCTGCACCTTGGCAACGCTGCGCCAAACTAAGACCTTTCCAGCGGCAGTCTCGAACGAAGCGACTGACAGACGCGCGTCCCTGGTTGTGACGCAGGGTACGCTGCTCGCCGACTGCGCTGAGTCATGTGGACATTCGAAGTCACTGGGCTGTGGCAGCCTGCGTAGGCGCACTTGACGGATCGTTGGTGGAGGCTAATCGTATGCCGCAGTTCTATTCTGTTGCAGCATATATTTTATGGCTACATAGATATATGACTACGGCATATTGTCAGCATGCAGTTCTACCATTCTTGGGAACAAAACAAAGAAATGGAAGCCGTTTTGGTGAGTCAATGCGCGACAAGTAACAGAATGCATCTGGATTGATAAGTTTCATATTATGTCCCGATACTTGTGTACGGCACCATACACTAAGCCATGTCAATCTACAAAGGTCTTAACCGTCGAAAGGATTTGACCACACAGGATATCCGAACTGCATAGATTCTTTCCCTCCCACGACATGACATTCAATCGAGTCTTGTCAATCGAACGACATATATATGATACATACCCCGCGGTGCCGCGTTATCCGTATTACAGTGATTTGAGAACCCGGCCCTCGAGACTGACGACAGCATCCCCAATCTACAGTGCCCCTGATAGCCACTTCACGACGATCGGACGGAATCCGGCGTGCTTTGGGAGCACGTTTTGAAGAGATGCTGCGGCTGTCAACAGCATCGAGGCAGATGAACGAACGTAGTCATACGCCCTTCGCTCCAAATCGCCGAACCCAATCTGCAATCGCACTTGTTAGCACTCCTGCTAAATCGCGAAATTCATGATTCACGTCTAGATTATATATAGTTGTAAAATCAACCGTTGATGACGTGTCTCGCAACCCTCCTTTTCAACTGCTCGGGTTACGCTCTCGCCCCTGTACCCTTGGCAACGCTGTGCCCAACTAGTGAGAGAGTATAGAGCTAAGGCCGCAGCTTTCCGAGTTGTGACGTCAGAGATTCACGACGAGCGGGCCGACCTTAGGGAAAGGCTTCTCCGCAACACATGCTCTTTAACACAGCAGCTTGGGCTAGCTGGTTTTCCATCTTACGACTTAACATAAACAGGCACTCACTCGATTGATCGAGTAATAATTATAATCGATTAATCGAGTAGTGATCGAGTGAGTGCCTGTTTCTGTGAGACGTTTTTGCACTGTAAAGTCGTAACATGCTCTCTGTTTTTTCTCCTTATATTTGTTTAACCCCGGGACGCAAAACAGCGCATGCGCCGGCCTTCTGTCTTTTTTTTTTGTTTTGTTTTTCTTTTTTTCCTTTTTAGTTTAGCTTTCTGCGGTCCTCCCGGGGCAGTTGCGCAATAGCAATTGTGGCCTCCTTTGCGCACGGAAGGTTTGCGCATGGCTCGCGGCGGGAGTACGCAAACTACTCGCTTGCGTTTGCTGTGCGTGGCGCGGTTAGCGCGTGGCAGTTGGCGGTTGGCGAGTTAAGGGTAGCTTTCGGGGTAGCCATGCCTCATAAGTGCTGTGTACTACCTGGGTGCCAGGTGAACTATGAAATGGCCTCAAAAAATTGTGTTGCTTGTTTGTTTAGACAGCCTTGATGTTGGTACGCCTCCACGGGTGACCTGTCTCTTAGCTGTAGATGAGAAATTTAGCCAGCGCAGTACAGCAGCTAACATGGGGTCTTTAGCGTGCACCACGCAGTAGTGGTTACACGAACGCGTGCCGGTACGAAATTCATATCGAAACGGGCGGGGGTTGGGGATCGAAACCAGGAGGACGAAGGTGTCCGTATGTAAGCTCTCAGAAGATGAAGAACTGCGAAAAGCAAACACACGCCAAAGTGTTGTCTCTTCTTCCTCCCCTTGATTTGTAGGCGTTCAGTTCAGATGCGAAAAGCATGAGTGTGGACGATCCCTCGAGAAAGTCTGGTGCTATCGGTGCATACCAGGCTGAAAACTTTCATGTATTTTCACATCGTTTTTTACTTTTTTTATTGATGACTTTATTTCGTTTAATTCTACGCTGACATGGCAGCGAAGCCGACAAGTACAGTCTAGCTCGCGCTCTTTGTTTTAGAAACTTATCTTTGTAGCGCAAGCTCCCGTTCGCAAAACCACGGTCAGGAGCCTGTAACCTTCGCTATATGTCCCCCTCTTGTTCCTATCTCTGTGGTGCATATTATTTAAGAAATCAATGTAATCTCCTTCAATGAACTCGGGCTGAGCTGTCCTGCTTGAGACAGATTCAGACTGATAGCTTGGAACACCGTTTCGGGAATTACCGGCAGCTAGCTGGCTCGCAATATCAACGACTGCAGAATACGATGCCGACAATCACGTGCGAAGACGAGCGATGGGAGGAGCGACAAACAAGAAGACATGCCACGGCCCAGCTGCAACATAATATAGTTACAGAAGAGGTAGTGTCACAAGCGATAAATGAAACCCTACCAGTCCTAGTCTACGTGGCAGGATGCGCAGTTTATGTCGCTTTAAAAAAGTTGGTGTCAGAAATGCAGGGCAGCGCTGGACGCAGAAGACGAGACGGCAACAGTTTCACTCGTGCAGGAGAACTACTCTTTGTCAAGGAATTGTATCGAAGGGGGCTTCTTTTTCCATGGCATTAACGACGAACTATGTTCGTCGTTAATGCCATGAAGCACAATTACATTGTTGCTCAAGAACTCTCCAAACAGGCAGAGTTACTGAATGTCCTGAACCAGCGCCAGTTTCGTCACCGAGCTCACAATGGAGCTACTGACTACCAATAAGACTTTCTGACTTCGACGCCTCTGATAGGACACACAAGTGAGCTCGCGCTGAAGCACTTGTTGTGGTGCAGCACGAGCATTGTGCTGAAAAACGATTGTGGAAGGTTGAACGACCAGATTCATAAAGCTAATTCCAAATAAAAGATATAAAAAGAAAAAAAAAGATGAGACTTTCAGCTTTAGGTGGTGTGTCTACGCGGCGCGCTTCCCTTTCCACTGTTTTGTCCACAGACGGACGCCGTCAGCTTTTTTCTGTCATGCGGTACGTACTAATGCTAACGGATTAAATATATTCTAACAATCGCGGAGTCATAAATGTTCAATGGATTTGTTTTCGCAATAGACTACTTCCACAAATCCGTCACCGCACGCCAGGCACGTAGCCAGGATTTTGTTTCGGGGAGGGGGGGGGGAGGCGCCCATGACAAAATGCTGTATGTGGGGGAGGGGGGAGAGGAGGGCCCAACAAGATAGAAGATTTCGGGGGGGGCGGCCCCATGGCGCCCCCCCCCCGGGTTACGTGCCTGCCGCACGCGTTGTATTCTGGGAACCTGTGTGCCTGGAGCGGAGCGTGTATGTATTTTGCTGCCCACTGATTCCCACAATGCGTAACGTAGAATTACGCCGCGATGAGGCGCTTCAAGTTATGGAATAAGTATATTTGTTCAGTATCGAAACGAGCCGATGTGTTTCTATAATGCAATACCGTAGCTATAAGAAATAACTTTTACAAGCAATTTCCAACAAGCTGAGATCGCTTGTTCAACTGTGTCGCGCTTTGTTCGTTTTCTCTAACCGTTGAGCAACAGAATTGTCATTGTCCCTCTTCCTTGTTTGCGCCCAAATAAATTTCCTCGACAAAATTTGCGCATGGGTAAAATATGCCATATCAATTACAATTATTTACCTTTAAACTTGGGCTATAAAATTTTTCCTGACAATCATTGCCGGAGCAGGCAAGTTGCTCGCCATTGTGATTACCATTAATACCGTTTTTAACTTCCTCTGAGGGCAGTTAGGAAGCAAAAATATCTGGATATTGCCTAATTGCTTGGCAAGTGCTGCAATTTTAAATTCATTAGAATATTTTTTTCTTTTTGGTGAAGTGGGTATTAATCATATAATTGTCTATAGTTTCTCCTCACTTGACGAAGGTGAGAGGTAGCCTGCACTCTACAACCACATTAACAGTATCGAAATTAATAGCAAAATATTTTCGATACCAGTTGCAAGACAAACGCAAAAAGGCCCAATGGTTTCATGAAGACTTCCTGATTCTAGACGCTCTAACCTGTTAATGATTAAAGGCTTGCAAAGTTTTCCAGCACTTTGGAAAACGTAAGTACAGTTCTTGAAAATCCGAAGACCCTTGCGTCATCGCGTGCTACCCTTAGTCAATGCATTTCATATTTGCTGAACGAATAAGCTCGTTCCTTTTTGGTATATTAAATCGGACACAAGAGGTGAAATGGAAAACAAAAATACTGGCTGCACATGTCTAATTTGTTGACCTATTGCTATTTCACCACGAACAAGACGTTTCTTCCCCAAAAAAAAAGTAATTAAATAAACCCTTCTTTCACTTTTTTTTTTTTTGAGGGGGAGGGGGAGCGTGAATGGAGGAGCCGCAGGCAAAACCTTGAAATACACGGGATCCCCGTGAGCGAGCAGGAAAACCTTTTGGATAAACTAAATGACCTTGCAAAGCAACTGGAAGTGCCTGACTTGACAGCTGATCAAATCATGGCCATGCATCGGCTTCCCTCGCGCCCTGATAAGATACCCGGAATTTTGGTTCGCTTTTCAAATCAAGCAACTCGGGATCTGTGGCTCGAGAAGCGAGTGAACTTAAAGCGAGTTCGTAGCAAAGCGTACATCTTGGAAAACTTAACAAACCAGGATAAAACACTTCTTTGGGAAACGAGAGAATGGGCAAAGGCAAGACGGTACCAATACGTTTGGTACAAACATGGAAAAGTACTGGTAAGGGAAAAGGATGGGGCACAAGCACATGTAGTGAAAACTGTAGATGACTTGCAAACACTTGTGTAGTTTTTCGCTGCTGGTAGTTGTATTTTTTTCTTCTTTTGCTATGAATGACAAGACTCTTTCGTTAAGAAGTGAAATCGAAATTGTTTTCAAGAACCAACCAAAGGCGCCACTTTCTTTCTTTCACCTAAATGTGCAATCGATACGGAATAAATTTGATGACTTAAACATATTTTTGGATGGTTTTAATTTTCTTTTTGATGTTATTATGCTCAGTGAAACATGGTATAAAAATACCGAAGAAGTAGATAGACTTGAGAATTACGAAATATTTAGTGTAAACAGAACCAATAAAGTAGGAGGCGGAGTATGTATACATGTAAAAAGAGGTCTCGAGTGCACACTTATAAGTGACTTTACAGCTATTACAAGCGATTATGAAATACTAACTTTACAACATGCAAAAACTGTTTTTTCTGTTGTCTATCGCCCGCCAAGTGGTAATATCTCCTCCTTTCTTGAGTTTCTCGACGTGTATTTTAAGTTTCTTGGTGAAAACAAATTGACTGTCTGTTTTGGAGGTGATTTTAACATAGACATGCTTGCGTCGTCCTCACATAAAACTGAGCTGTTGACCTTATACCAGTCATACGGACTCTTCAACGTTATATCCCAGCCTACTCGCATTACACCCCGAAATACGGCGTTGTTGGATTTATTTTTAACAAATATTTCAGAAACGGACGTAATTGCTGGAGTGGTTGGGGAAACTATTAGTGACCACCTTCCAATTTATATGCTTGCAAATGTAGACTACAGCTCCAAAAAAATATGTGATGATCAGATTTATTTTAGAAATATAAGCGCTAGAAACCTTGATCTTTTTGAACAACAGATAAGTTCCGTAGTCTGGAGTGCGGTGCTGTCTAGCGTGTCTGCTGACGAAGCATTTAATTGTTTTCTTGAAAGGTTTAAAATGATATATGATCGCTGCTTTCCTTATGAATTGCATAGGGTTCCTCGAAAGTCCCGTAAACCTTGGGTTACACCCGAAATAAAAAAAAATGATAAATAAGAAAAATAATCTCTACCACAGATTCGTGCACACTAAAGATGTTAACATCTTGGTTGCATTTAAGAAACTTAGAAATCAATTAACAAAAACTTTAAGGCAGGCTAAACGCGTGTATTTCAATAATTTATTTAAATATGACAAGAGATCCGAGGTAGTATGGAAAAAAGTAAATGAGTTAATAAAACAAGGGTGGCATGCGGATAAAGTAACGGAAATAAAAATTGAAGGTATCGTTGTAAAAGGGGTTGCTTTGGCCAAAAAGTTTAGTGATCATTTTGCTACACTTTTCCAGAGTGTACATTGTGCGGATGCCGTTAGGTATGTCCAGAAGGTTTCACATAGTATGTTTCTGTTTTCAACCGACGAACAAGAAGTATTTTCTGTTTTCCAAAGCTTAAAAAATAGTAAGAGCTCCGATATATATGATTTTCAAATTAAACCTATCAAGCATGTTTTGCGGTGGATTGTTCCTTGTTTAACACATATTTTTAATCTAGCAATTGAGAACGGAACTTTCCCCAAAAAATGCAGGTAGCAAAGGTATCTGTGCTATATAAAGCTGGAGATAAAAACAACCTTGAAAATTACAGACCGATTTCTGTCTTGCCGATATTTTCAAAAGCTCTAGAAAAAATAATACATCACAGGCTGTATAGTTTCTGCGAAAAGTTTTCTATTTTAACGCCCTGTCAATACGGATTTAGGAGGGGTTTCTCTACCGAACTTGCCTTGTTAAAACAAAAGGAATTAATTTTAAACAATATTGAAAAAAAGTTATTAACACTCGGAGTATTCATAGATTTTTCAAAGGCGTTCGACCGGATCAATCATGACACGTTACTTCAAAAGCTGCATATTTATGGCATTCGTGGCGTTGCTCTAGATATGATTAGAAGTTATCTTAGTTATCGGTACCAGTGTGTTGAAATAAATAAAAAAACAATCGGATCTTAGGAAACAGACTGCCGGCGTACCGCAAGGGAGCATTCTGGGACCACTTCTTTTAATCTATACATCAATGACATCGTAAATATTGATAAAAATGTAAGTCTCATTATTTACGCTGATGATACCAGTATATTCTTTTCAGGTGATGATACTGATCAGATTATAAGTGCCGCAAATAATTTTTTGGAAAAATTAAATGCCTGGACAAATTCAAATTCATTAAAAATAAATGGCAGTAAGACAAAAGCCGTATTATTTAGATCACGAAATACAAACTGTTTCTATACGTCCATTCTTTCTCTTGGTACACACTGTATAGATATAGTTGAAAGCGTAAAAGTTCTCGGAATTATATTTAATCAATATATGTCATGGGACGAAACTGTACAACAGACATGTCAAAAATTATCAAGAGTTGTAGGTATTATGTATAAATATCGCCACATCATCCCGATTTCGGTTATGCTTCTTATATATAATTCCCTCTTCTACTCAAAATATAATTATTGCTTCTTGGTATGGGGGAATACGACCTCTACAAGCATAAAACTGATACATACTCTACAAAAAAAAAGCTGTTCGTATTATATGTAATACTGAGTATAATAGTCATACTAGTCCATTATTTATTAAATTGAATATTGTACAGATTCCTAACCAGTATTATTATAAACTTTTTCTTGCATTGAAAAAATCTTTTCGCCAAAAAGAAAATATATTCATGTCTATTTCCAACCTTAGGATAAGGGAGGTTACCTATGAAACTAGGTCTGCAGACGCATGGTTAGTGCCGCACTCCAGAACGAACTACGGTAATCAGACGTTGAAATATATAGTACCTCGTTTTTTAAATCGCCTGAGTGAGTTGAATGTAGAAGTTTTGAATGAAACCATAAAAAATGTACGTTCCATGTTTGTGAGAGAGTGCCCCTGGAATTTGTAAACTTGGCTAAATCGATTACTTTTCCCCTTTCCCCCTCCCCCATCTAATGTTGTTTATTTTTGTGCTATAAGTGTGATGGTGAAAAAAAACATTATGTGTATGTGCATGCTGTCCTCTTTCGCTGCTGTGGGGAGGCAGAGGCTCGTCAAGCAACAACTGAGTTGCTTTTTTCTCTGTCTCCCCTCTCCAAACGGAGAGAAATAAAGAGTTTGAGTTTGAGTTTGAGTTTGCTTGGATCCCCAGGTGGCGGGTTCGAATCCCGGCCGAGGTGCCCGCAATCTGACGGAGGTTTATTGATGAGAAGTCGCCGTGTAACCGAGTTCTCGGTTGCACGTCAAAAGATCCCCAGGTGGTTCAAAGTAATCCTCAGTCCTCTGCTGGGGCGTGCCAGATGCCCATCGTTGGTTTGGCACGTAAAACCCACAAATTTGATTTTTTGGCTTTGATTCCCCCTCCATTTTCCAAGTCCGCCCTTGATAGCGTCAATAGAACAAAAATAACAAACGTTATTACCTTGCCATCTTTTTAATACCTGCATTTGACAGTGAGAAATTGATACGAAAATTACAACTGCCGAGTGTCACAAAGGTCCTTTGCGGGACATCAAAGCAAGACCACGCGATAACCACAGCGCAGTTGAATATGCGGCGCAAATATTTCCTCACGGCACGTGTTGCACCGTCTGAGAAGTCTCGCCACCACGGTATTAATAATTCATTCTGCAGGTTGTTGGTTACTGCATAAATATGGGAAACGATTGTCGAAACTTCCCACCGCTATGATTTCCGCTGATCAGTCTTAAGCCGAGAAGTGTCTAGACGCCTAATGTCTGCAACGTTATGAGTCCCCATCTTCTGACAACTGCATATCGTTTGGCCTTTTAACAAGAGGAAGGTAATCCTGGTCGAATATCTTAATTCGTCTATCAAAGTTGACACAGCTGCCACTAATGACATGACCCGGTTGATAGTGCTCAGCAGGACCACTTCCCTCATGGCGTGATGATACTTTTACAGCGAAGCTGTTTATGGCTAGGGTTCCGTGGATTTTTCGTGTGCAGTGACTAAAAACTCTATAGGCTCGCACCACCGCACTCGCAGGCCTTCCCCGTATAATGAAGATTCGATGTAAATAACCAAAATAAAGCGTTGGCCAACGCGCGTGCAAGATGCCATTTGTTTAAGCTTTTGCTCTATACTTCGTTTCAGCTTCGGTCCAGACGCAGCCAAAGCTACAAGCGCGAGCTCCGGGCTTTCAGCATCCCTGCCAAGCACGCGCGCTCGTGCAGTGCAAGCACTGTTCTGGGCCACATGCTCGCGCTTGTAGCATCGGCTGCGTCTGGACCCAAGCTGAAACGAAGTATAGAACGGTTACTGCTAGACGCTGGCAAGTGCGGCGAGTGGAACACCATTCCCTGCATAGGCGTGCGCATGGGGGGGGGGGCAGGGGGGCGGCCGCCCCCTCTAATCATCTAGGAGGGGGGCGCAAAGTTGGCCCGACTCGAGGCGCGACTGCGCCGGCGGTATGGTTTCTTTTTCGACGGCATAAAACACCGACCGGGGGAGGGGGGGGGGCGCTCTGGGGAAACCTCGCCCCCCCTAATGAAAAATCCTGCGCACGCCTATGATTCCCTGGATTCTCCTTGATGCTTGGATAATTTAGAAATAGATCTATTCGGCAGATTAGTTATCGATAGCCAATAGCCTTTACTGTCAAGTCGTAATAAAGGTTTCTCAAAGATTTGCCGCAGTGCGACCCGCGTCGGCCATATCTACGCTCGCACCGCCCTCTCTTTGTCGTCGTTCCAAGCGCTTCGTGCCTAGTTTCCTTTCCTTCCGCTCTCCCCGGGGTGGCGGTGCCGTCGCGCGTGTCAGTTTCTCCGGCTCCTCGGGGCGGGTCTGTGTCGTGTGCTAAACAGCTTCGCTGGTCATCCACCATCACAAACGTTCAGCGCTAAACGCAGTTCTGATCGAAAGTGCCAAGTAGTCAGCTTCTAGAAATGCCGCGAAAGTGATTTATAAACCTTCAAATGCCCCTCTTCGAAAAAAAAAATGCCAGAAGTGATTTTTACAATAACGCGACGAGAAAGATGCCGAATTTAATTGAAAATAGACGCGGACAGAAATTCGACAGATGTTTTAGGGCAGATGGTTATAGAAAGCAAATAGAAGCAGTCCCTGCTCGGTTCACCAATACATCACTACCTGGTGATGTAAATAAAATTGATTGATTGATTGATTGATATTAATATGGACCGATATTGAATAGTGTCAGCATCTCTGCTGACTTCGAGAAAATTCTTGCAAACGGTTTGCGTGTGAAATGGGTTCTTACAAGCACGATGAAGTCTAATTATAAAAGCAATAGTCCTATTAAAAAAGGCAACCCGCTCAATACAGTAGCACAGATCATGTGCCGTGCCGCTTTCCTACCTGTCACACGTACCCACCTGTCCCTCCCCCCCCCCCCCCGAAAAAAAAAAAAAATTAAGAAAGGAAAAGATTACGGAACGTTGGTTAACGTGCCCGAGGGCTCAAAGGGTCACTCCTTGAGAACTGCTGCGACTGAGCGCTGACGTGCGTTGCAGTTCACTGAATTCCATTGTCTCGAGGCATTATGCAAGGTAGGCTCCACGGCACAACTGGGCTTAATTTCACCCAACTCAAATTACTGTGTCGAGTTGAGTAGGCCCCACGGTACAACAAAGCTTGGCGTTTAATTTAATGCAGCCTTTGAAATTCTGACTTCGCGAGTGTAGGAACCGGGCGCCGCATTGGAGAGTGGAAAGCACCATAGTTGGCGAACTGCCAAAAGCTTTCGAAAAAAAAATAGGAAAGGACGACGAGGCGACGCTTCGGAAGGACCTGGTCAGCTGCCAAAACGCCAGCAAACAAAACAAAAAGTAGGAAAAGAACGATGACGCGACGTTTCGAAAAGACCAGTTGCCGAAAGCAACACAAACAATAAAGAGGCAGGCAAGGACGGCGAGGCGACGCTTCGCAATGACATGGTCAGGTCGTCAGGTTCCAAAAGTTTTCGAAAACAATAGACCTTTTTCGTGTACTATCGACCCCATAGAGTTATTACAATAAACGCTAGAGGCTCAGCTGGCGCTAGTGTCTACGGGACTTCCGGTTGCAAATTGAAGCAGACAGCATGCAGTCTACATTTCCAGCCTCCCTGTGTATTCCTATGGGAAAACGCGCGTGAATTTTGTCTCTTCGCCGGAAAATAACAAGAATAACTTTTGTCATATCGGTTGTAACAGATAGTATGTACCTTTATTGGTATTGTGAAAGTGTAATTGCTTTAGTTACAGCATTTTTCTTTACCACTGAGCGATGTTAAACTTCGCTCTATTTCAGGCCCAAACCCCTGTTTCAAGGAAGGTATGTGAAAACGAGCGACGGTTCTAAGCAAACTAACGATCGAAAGGAATGTAGTGTGTGTTCAGGTTCGCTAGCATTTCGGTGGTGCTTATATATTGCTAATATGCCCGTCCTGTCATTGGACGAAAATGACTCCGTCGTGCGCATCTTTACGATCGGTTAAAGAAACATTCGAACGCAAAAAATAAAGCACGTGAGCTACGAAAGGTATGTCTTTTTATTATTTCCCATGTCGGGCAGTTTTTATCGGGCACCTGGGCTCTCTGGCTTCCCCTATTTGCAAAGATTTGGAGCGTGCGGGTGATGCTTTGAACCATTTGAACCCAGAATTCCAAGCATCTTCACAGTACTCATTTATTGCAAATCTGACTATATTACGTGACTTTCAATTTATTTTGATCGTCTGCAAGCACAAGGAGTTACTTATCCAGTGTTACTGCGTAGTTCTTGCCGTCTCTCTCGGTTTTCTACATGTCTTCGTTCGTTTGGCACGTATATCCCCCATGTTGGAAAGCGTCGACGCCGTGTTCGCGCTAACAGTGTCCGACAGTGCACAAAAATACACGTACGAAGCCGTTTTAGCACCGTTTTTAATGCGATGAATTTGAAAGAAAAACGCCGTAACTGACCATTTATTTCGTCTGCGTGACTGAGAAATGTTCCAATGTGCCTAGTACGTACAAGTTATTCGTGATATTTGCTCTTATAATCGAGCGCAGAGAGAAAATGCACTCGCTTTTCCCATAGGAATACATTACCGGAAGTCAAATTTAGACTGCTTGCTGTCTGCTTCAAAATGCAACAGCACACTAGCGCCAGCTGAGCCTCTAGCGTTTATTGTAACAACTCTATGATCGACCCCAGCCACCTAATAGCAGAGGTCGGCATTTTAGGTCGCCCTCACTCACCCTCACCCTCACAGCCACACTCACGTCAGCCCCTCACTCACCCTCACCCTCACAGCTACACTCACCCTCATCCCCTCACTCACCCTCACACTCACACTCACACTCACCTTCAGCCCTTCACTCACCCTCACTCACCCTCACGCCCCTCACGCACTCACCGCCCTCACGGCCCTCACACCCCTCACGCCCTCACAGCCCTCACGCCCCTCACGCACTCATGGCCCTCACGCCCCTCACGCACTCACCACCCTCACGGCCCTCACACCCCTCACGCCCTCACAGCCCTCACGCCCCTCACGCCCCTCACGCACTCATGGCCCTCTCGCCCCTCACGCACTCACCGCCCTCACGGCCCTCACGCACTCACAGCCCTCACGGCCCTCACGGCCCTCACTCACCCTCACACTCATGAATTTTCCTGGTTCAGAAACTCACTCACCCTCACCTCACCTGTGAGGATGAGGGTGAGTGAGGGTGAGTGAGTGCCCTCATGAGTGAGGTTTGCCAAGGTATGATAGGAAGCAGGCCCTGCCGTCTTCGTTGGCGGCGGCTCCAGCGCTCCTTGGGGTCTTTGGAAGGGTGTCAGCCACGTCGGGTCCCCGTGCCGGG
Organism: Ixodes ricinus; assembly: GCA_037355805.1. Classification (NCBI taxonomy): domain Eukaryota; kingdom Metazoa; phylum Arthropoda; class Arachnida; order Ixodida; family Ixodidae; genus Ixodes; species Ixodes ricinus. The sequence continues at coordinate 96,276 of JAZHYW010070264.1, forward strand.
AGCGGTGTTGTGAAGCCTCGCTCGCCAGCTCGTGGGTCCGCTCGTTGCCGGGGTGCGCATCGTGTCCCAGGATCCATCGTATCGTTACGGCGGTCCCGTCGTGTCTTTGTAGAGCCGTGCAAGTATTCTTGATGGCGTGCGCGGCGCGGTTTCGTTGGTGGACTGATAAGGCGCTTAAGGGCCTCGGTGTAAAGACCCTCGATTTGCTTTTTGTTACCAGTGAATATTATATAGGGACTTCACCTCAGTGCAGTCTGTGAAGAGGTGGATTTGTATATTTTTTAGCAGATATTTCTGCAGCTCTGATAGCGATACGCGCTACATCGACAACCGACAACTGTGTTTGCGCCCGCATCCTATCGTTATCGGAGTGCGAACACAATCTACTGAAACTCTCTACTGTCAAGAGAATACATTATAAAACTATCAATAGTATGCCATCGTTGGTTGACTGTCGGTACATATGTATAAACTATCAATACATCCGGAGCCGAGTGCCGTAAAAACTATCGATGACACTATCGATGGTCGACTACCGCAAAAATATCGATTGCGTGCTATCGGCACTCAATTATTGAAAACTATTGATACTGTACCATTGATAATAGATTTGAGTAACATTGGTAATAGTAACTGAAAATGCCAAATATTTCCTGGGTTGCGTTTGGCAACCCAGGAAATATTCCAAAGCTCATAAGAATTCACGACGGGAGCCTTCAGCAGAGCTTATCAAGGAACAATAAAAAAAACTATAGAAAAACGATACAAATACGGTTGTAAAAATAATGACAGTAAATCACCGAGAAACTATCAACAGTGCACTTCTGGAAAGCTATCGAGAGCACTTCCGAAAAATTATCAACACTATACTTCTGAAGAACTATCGATAGTACTTTCGGAAAACTATATAAAGAGCATACTTCTGAAGTAGTATCTAAGTTACATTATCAAAAATACTTTTGAAAGTGCTATCAATAGTCGACTATCGCAAAACTATAAATAGTACTATCGGTAGTTGACTACCGGAAAACTATCGATAGTACTATTCATAGCGACTATCAACGGTCGACCATAGTAAAACTGTTGATAGTCGACTATCGTAAAACTATCGCTAGTATCGATAGTCAATTTATCGATAATTTTGCGTAACTGATGGTAGGTCCTCACTCAAACTCAAAAATAGTTTGTGCTGTCACCGCAGTTGGTGCGTTGACGCTGGTGTTGTGCGCGGAGGCGCGAGTCGCCACCGTCGGCGTGCATGTGCGCTTGAAAAAGAGCCGGCGCCGTCCTCCGCCGCTCCGCCGCTCGGTCACCAGACACCTAGGCGCTGCGGCCCTCGGGAGGGATGCTTTGTCTTTTGGTTTGTTTCCCTTCGACTCATTTTGCACCTTGGCCAAGTGGCCGAGAAAGACGAGCCTTTTATAAGCTTTTTTTTTCTTTTTTAGTTCGGTTTGCTTTTATATTTATTATACCTAGCTTTATTTACTCAACACTGTCCGGCATGAAAACGCAGCTTTGATTTTTTAAGCATCGAAATTCAGTTTTTGTTATATCTTTGTGCATATATGTTTCTGCTGTTGCTGTTTTTTTTTCTGCTGTGCTTACTACAACAAGGGTTACACATTTTACAATTATAATTTCATCCAGTTGAAAAAAAAAATATGACGGTAAATATTAAACGTATTTTACTTTTTCGAGAACCTCCGAGCTGAAGTCATGACAGCCCGTCAGGTCCTTCATCTCTTTGGGGATCCCCAAGAAAAGAAAACACTTCCGATCCCCAACAAACTTGTTGGGATCGGAGCGCGGTGTCTGTGTCTTCTTCTGTGTCCATCGTCTTTTTGCGCTTTTTAATCATTATGAATCGCTAACTTGCCCAACTTTCTACCCTCGTTAAGGGGGGACACTACCTGGGCATGTCTACTTTTGAACTGCTCACTCAATCGGCGTGAAATTTGCAGGTGGTGTTTGTAGCCATATAGAAGGAGGGCATGCAAAGTTTCAGCCCTGTGAACCAATTTTATGAGGTACTATACCCCCAAAACGTAGCTTTGTATGGAATCGGCTCAATGAATCTATCGTTGAGAAACGGTGTTGATCACCACATATTTTTCTGGTGGAATGCATACTGGAATACTTGTTGCCGGTTACTATGAAAAGGAAATTTCAGAAAATATGCATTTTTCAAATAAAAAGAAATTTATCAAAGTTTTTTTGTTTTTTTACATTTGCCAAGTTTTGCAAATTACAATTTTTCATAATAAAGGAACATGAAATTGTAAAATCTAAGTTCATAGTAACCGGCTCGATAAAGTTTCGGCATATAATCCACAAACATTAAGTCTCTTGGTAGTTTCGTACTGAAACGATAGTTTTATTAGGGTGGGATTTGCTGCCAAAAGCGAAGCTCAGATAAATGCACTTGAAGTTTCAAGATGAGGTTTTAAAATCTTTTTTTTTGCGTCTTAAATGTTTGAAATTCTTTCCAGCAGTGTAGGGGATGTCTTCCTGAAACTTCTTCTGATTTACTGACATTGCTTTCAGCTATTTTCACTTGTGGATGACGAGTGCTACGCAGTGCAGCACACCTCACCAACACATAAAGAATAATTATTTTTGACATTGTTTCTCAGTGCACATTGACAAGACTTTGTGAAAGTGTTCCTTGTTATCCATACATGCCAAAACTCTGCAGTTCTGAAAATGCATTTTTTGGAAAAAAGGTGCAATTCAAGGTAGTGTCCCCCTTAACATTCCCGATTCTTTTCATCTCGTTCCCACTGTTTTCCTACCAGTCGTGCAATTATTGTATTTCCGCTCGCGCTACCGGTAGGAAGGAAAGCGCTCCCGGGTTATTTTTTTACGAGGACTACTCAAATTTTGAGTTGACTGGTTGCGATGACTATACTACGTGCAAATTTGACCGCGCACATTTATGATAAATTTATTTATTTTGAGTAAATCTCGACTATAATTATGTTTTATGCGAAAGGACCCCTCTTAAAAATTCGGCGAAGTGCTTGCTTTATGGACTTATGCCAGGCATTGAAAATAGGCCTGTATACTCGTATACTTTAAACGACTTTATTTCGCGAATTTCTCAAAGTGCCGGTTTCAAAGAATTTTCCCAAGCACGAACTTCCGAGATTCGGGTCGGTGTGCTCTATATTCATTACCATGGGGTGAATTATTCGCAGGACCAAATGTTCGCGATTATTTTCTTCTTTATTAAATGGCGTATTTTTGGAGATGTTGTCATTGTACAAACAGTGTCGGTTTCTCCATAACAATTATTTCAATATTTAAAAAAAAAAGAGCGAGAGAGAAAAAAATAACAAACGCGCACACAGACATGCAAACAAATTACGCAAACGCGCACGCGCATAGGCCTAGGTGGCCCAACCTAAAAAAGTGTTCCGCAGAAGTGTAACTCCTGCCCACGTCTGTATATGTATATGTGTTGACGAACAAAACACAAACATTCACGTCCACATTGAATACGTGCACAGTCACACGCGTGACACCGTGTCACACACACACACACACACACACACATACACACACACACACACACACATACATATATATATATACACACACACATACACACACACACACACACACATATATATATATATATATATATATATATATGATTTATTTCATAAAGGATTGTTGTGAAATTTTTAGAGAAATAAAAGATTGCGAGTGCATACCTCACTGGTTGAGTCTAAATGAAACCGTGCGTGTATCTCGCCGCTAGCGCTCAACGTTGTTTCTGCTGTTGCTGAGCGCTGTTGGATAACTGCGATCTAAGTACTACTCCCCAACGTTTATAGACCTGAAACATTACTTTGGAACGCACGTCCCTTCTCTGGTGCCGATTCAATTGTCCTTAATCTCGGGTTAACTAAAACTTAGTGTTGAGCGTTGTTTACCGTTTGACCTTACACGTAATTCAACAATATCTATACATACCTGGAATTTCTAATTCGCCATTGATCTTGTCGACAGCACCATTAGCAAATGCATACATGTCTTTGAATAGCTTTTTTCTTAGCATAATACATTTTATGAATGCAATGTACAGCTACTAGTGACAGGGTAAAAAAAAAAAAAAACTCGAAGAACGCCAGCTTGCCTACAGCCTTACACGCTTTCCGCTTATGCATGTGCTCATGTCTACTACATTCAATTGCTCTTTCGTGTGCTGATATCTCAATTAGGTTTTATTAATTTTTATCTATTTTTGCGTGACTTTTCGATTCATAATAAGCCAATTTATTGGTGCACTGTCGTCTTGTGCAATAGAACTACAAGAAAAAAAATTAACGTGCCAGATGTTTTTGAAGATAATTCCTGGTTGTGGACAAATCCCAGTGCAGCTGATTTGTATCACGAGTGACTTAAGCTTGCAATCCATAAATTCATAAAATTCATAATTACAAATGGTCACAGTGTTTCAGGGAAGTTAAAACACCACTTCTATAATTTTTAGTTATGAGATAGCGGGTTTTCAGAAGAAATTCCGGCTTTTCTGCAAGTGCTAATTTTGGCATTAGTGCTTCTGAGGGGATACGGAGTCTACTCATCGACAGGTGACCCTCTGCCGGAAGCGAAAGGTGCGCATACAAAGGCCCAGCACTCCGAAACCTTTTGTTTCCAGCAAACGTAGTGCGTACGGACCGAATGACTGACATAATAAATATCAGTCGATTACAAGAAGCAACTATGATTTTTCAGGAGTGCTCTTTAACGAAATAAACAGTGAACTGATCGCCCAATTCTTCAATGCAAAGAAATAATGAAATCAAGTTTCATATTGTGTTACCGAATAGAGTGTACTAGTGCTCAAAATCAACCAATATCAACATGATGTTTTGAGGATATCTGTCCACAAAGTCATGCTTGTGTACTTTTTTTGAATAGCCTGTACAATTAGAACAAAAGAGAAGAGGCTAAGGGCGACTGCTCGCAGTTCACTTGAGTTTGCATGCGCCGTCTGCAAAGATTTCTAAAGTCAGAGCGCTTCAAGCAGTAACTTCTGCTATAGAGCACAGCGCCCGTTTTTCATCCGCCGTCAACCAGCAAAACGCCACCCGTTCACCGGCGACTCGCTGTCTGAAGCGGCGAGCGAGCGAACTCTTAACCATTCCGACCCAGCTTCCTTTTTTGTCAAACATAACAAAGAAAACGGCCAACCTAACGCTAGTTGCGCAAACCGCGCTATCAAATATCACCAAGAAGCGAGCCTTAGCTCGCACAAACTCCTTCTTTCTTACCCGTTACCCAATAACCAAACCGCACCAAGCATCCGCGCGGCGAAATTTTTGTGAGGCGAGCGTCGATCTTACTTGCCGGGATATGCCGCGAGAGGCCCCAAGGGCCAATACCCGCGCGACCACTCACAAATTATATACGCCTTCAAGCAAAATCAGGCCTCACAGAGAACTCATCGTCTCGCAAAAGCCCATATGCAAATGGAAGCGCTTCATTTGAGCTCAGATCCCTGACGAACTGATGCCTTTTACTCCCCTCACCGCCCTTACGGTCCTTACACCCCTCACGCACTCATAGTACTCACGCGCCTCACCGCCCTCCACGCACGTATGCCCTTCACGCACTCACTAGCCTCACACCCCTCACGGTCCTCACGCCCATCACGCGCTCATACCCCTCGCGCATTCATGGTTCTCACACCCCTCACGGCCCTCATGCCTCTCACGCACTCACCGCCCTAACGGCCCTCACGCCCCTCACGCACTCATACCCCTCACTCAATCACCGTCCTCACACCCCTGATGGCCCTCACGCACTCGTGGTCCTCACGCACTCACCGCCCTCACGCACTCATACTCCTCACACACTCACCGCCCTCCGTTTATTAAAACAGTTTATTTCCCAAAACGATCAATTTCAAACCTGAACCAAGTCTTTTGTTGTCATCATCACCGGCACGAGGTATCACGGGAAAATATTGCGTCCCTGATTGGATGCAGCCGCTTTCAACGTCTTCGAATTGCTCCGAGTTGCTCGCTTGTTTTGAGCCGGACCCGATGTCAGCAATTCGTGTCGATCTAGGGAAAGCTGGGGAACAATCCGCCAGCAACATCGAAATTGCTGAGAAAGTTGCTCCGTCTGAAGGAGGCCTCACACCCCTCACGCACTCACGTCCCTCATACCCCTCACGCACTCATGCTCCTCACACCCCTCACGCCACTCACCGCCCTCACGGCCCTCACACCCCTCACCACCCTCACGGCCCTCATACCCCTCACGCCCCTCACGCACTCATGGCCCTCACACCCCTCACGCACTCACCGCCCTCACGGCCCTCACACCCCTCACGCACTCACCACCCTCAGCCCTCATACCCCTCACGCCCCTCACGCACTCATGGCCCTCACACCCCTCACGCCCCTCACGCACTCACCGCCCTCACACCCCTCACGCACTCACCGCCCTCACGGCCCTCATACCCCTCACGCCCCTCACGCACTCATTTCCCTCACACCCCTCACGTCCCTCACGCACTCACCGCCCTCACGGCCCTCACGCACTCACGGCCCTCACAGCCCTCACGGCCCTCACGGCCCTCACTCACCCTCACACTCATGAATTTTCCTGGTTCAGATACTCACTCACCCTCACCTCACCTGTGAAGATGAGGGTGAGTGAGGGTGAGTGAGGGCCCTCATGAGTGAGGTTTGCCGAGGTATGCGGCCAGGCGCGCTCTAAAATGCGTCTATTGGCGTGTCGAAACGTAAACAAGAGGCCCGCCAGATAAAAGGGCAACGTAGAGAACGTTCGATGATGACTTTTTAAAGCGCAGCAGTTTGGCGCCTGTTTCCGGCTTGAGAGCCGTCGGCCTCGGCGTAACCGCGCGTTGCATTATCGGACGTTTCCCATGATAACGTCACACGTGACGCCACGTGTGTCGTAGCAAGTGACGTCACAGGCAGTGAAGACGAAGGTCACAACCTTCACAGTGACCTTTGCGAGGAAGGAGGGAGGGAGAAAGCAGGAGAGGAGGAGGGGGAAGGAAGAGAGGATACTCTCCTCTCCGTGCTCCCGCCCTCCTCCTCCTCGAGAGCTGCGCCTTAATTCGGCGTTACAGGAAAATGTAAGCGTCTTTCATTTTTTTAGACTTATGCGAGGTGGCGCAAGCACTTCCCGTTACGAAGGGTATAGCCATTAACATCCATCCATCCATCCATGAAGGAGCCGTTTCGCGACGCGTCATGGGGTGAGGTCGCGGGGGAGGGGGACAATCGCACGATGGGCAAGGAGCAGGCGAACTTGCTCACCGTATAGCGAAAGTTGGTCCCTCGAACCATGTGGCGACAACCCTTGTTTGTATGAAGACAAAGAGCAGGTCTTTTAAAAAATACATTGAACCTATGAGAAAGAACATTTATGCCTAAAAATGAATGTTAAAATAAAAAACATTTTTTATGCCTAAAAATAAATGTTCGTCAAAAAAAATTCCGTGCTCAATGTTCACGTTACAATACGAGTGTTTCGATTTACGGGCGGAACCGATATTGTACTCCAGTGGAATGATGATGATAGTTTGTACCTCACTAGTATACTCCGGTCACCATTTAGCTGAAATAATTGGGGTTGTGTGGATATTTCTGCAACGTGTAGTTGGTCAGCCATTTCAAAGTTGCGACGAGTCACTCGCTGTAGATGAGAAATTTAGCCAGTGCAGTACAACCGCTAGCCTGGGGTCTTTAACGTGCACCACGCAGTAGTAGCAGCATGACGACCGTACGCCGGTACGATGCTCATCCATATCCACCACAAAGTGCATTCAATCCGTTGCAACCCAGTCCGGGTGAGTTCGTCGAGAAACCATGAGCTGCGTGCGCCAGCTATGCTCGGCCACCGGTCCCCCTAAAGCTGAGACTGCGTGCGGATGGCAGACATATTCGTCGGACCAGTCATACGCCTCTCTCTCGCCACGTCGTCACGCTTCTGGCCATACCAACGCGCAGAGAGTCGGGTGAGGTGATAAGAGCAGACTCGTGGCCATCTCCAAGTGCTCTACTCACGATACTGAATTTCAATTACTTTGGTAGCTACTTGGTATCTTTACAAATTGTCGCGGGCTTACGGACGAAGAAGAAGAAGAGGGAGAGAGAAGCGCGAGCATCGAAGAACGGCAAGCGGGCATTCGGCAGAAGGACTGGACCTCGGCGTCGCTCCGGGGCAAGTGCACCAGCGGCTGGCCACGCTCCAGCACCGCTGGGACACTCCATCCTGCAGCCCAGATTGCCGCCGGTGCCATCGCCGTATGGACTGCTAGTTCCGAAAGCCAAAGGACAAAGAAGCGGACAAGAGGCGGAAGGAAAAAGGATCATCCGAAGCAGCGGAGCCCAGATTTCGGCGACGACCCGAAGAGAGGCGCAGCTTCAGTATGGTGCCCCGAAGACCCTGAAAGGAACCCGGCGACGACCCGGGGAAGGCTCGGCGACCACCGAAGAAGAGGAAAGTGGACCTCAGCATTGACTCGACGCTGGCGTGGGACTCTCGGCAGCGACCCGAGCAACCACAAGGGAACCGATCAACTTACGAGTGACAGATCCGATGGTGACCAAAGCCTGTAACAGCGACTCTCGGCAGTGACACGAAAACAAGCCTACAACAGAGTACTTCAAATCGCACACTGACCTGACCGGCCTGGGCAACACCATCAACAGCAGAGACCGAGAATATCGCCACGTGCAAACGAACATGTGAGAACATTGATACCTTTTTGTACATTTGTAGATTAGTTTATTAGTGCTCTTTTTGCTTTCCTCTTTATATAATATACCTTTATCTCTTTCATCGTCGTGCACTCTTTTCTCCTTATCCAACGGTTGGACCCTGAACCGTGACATTTGGCGAGCTTGCCAGGATCCAACCACGGGATGAAGAAATGTGTGCACGATTGAAACTTTAAGATCTGATCTAATATTGAAACAGAATAAATAATGCCATCTTAGAACTGAAAAGACGAAGCGATGTTTAGATCTGACAGAAAGTGAGATACATCTTTTGAAGCTGGAAATATAACTGGTATATTCAGCTAGAGGGTTGTAAAAAACATGGATAGGAAAATGAACGAGTTAAGTAAGCTTATTGCTGCCGGAAGAACGTTAGGATTGGAGGGAGAAGAGTTAAATGACTGGATATTTGGTGAAGTGGCATACCTGAAAAGCTGGATTGAAGACAACTATGATTTGGAGAAAGCTTTGATATCTCTTGGAAAGTACCGTAATGTAGAGGAAGAATTGATTAAGTTAACCACAGAAACGAGCAATCTCGAGTTACAGTACCACCGACTGAAAGAACAAATGGAGCTGACCAGAAGAAATGAATCACTCCGTGATAACAACCCTGAAAGTGCTCACGAGGCTCGTACGGGTCTGCATTCGGTCACACCAAAAACGGCAGTGACAATTCAGACAAGTGAAGCGATAGGCGTGAGTCTAGCTCTTGAGACAACCGTGGGCGAAGGTATTGTGCCTAGGGATTTGAATGCAGTGGCCGGCAGTGGCTCGAGAGACTCCTGCGAAATTGAAAATCAATTGGTCACTAAACAGCAAAAAGACGGGTTGAAAACTAGAGGTGTAACGCTGCGTCCTCGCAAAAGGAAATGCCAAACGCGTCAAAGACACGTCTGGCACAAAAGTCGAACGCCATTCGACGACGATGAAGACAAGTGTAGATCCACTCAGATGAGACCAGTTGCCATAACTAACGATCGTGGTCGAAGGTACCCATGTACCAAAAAGAGTAAGGGCTCAAAGGGAAAGGCAAAGCCAAGAGTGAGCCTAAAAAGGAGCCTACAAAAGGAACAAGCTAATCAGAGCTCTCAGGACAGGGCAGAGCAAAGAAGGAGCGATAATGTCTATTGTAGCACTAAGATGACAGAAGAGTCCACGTGGGATTGGCAAGCACGCAGACCCAGAGTTGGTGGATAGAGGTGCCAAGTATACCTGTAATGTCAGACATGATGATCGTACCGCTAATGTTTCTTTTTGTGCCGTGAGCTTCATCTTTTGTACGTTCCTCACAAAGGCTGCTTCTAGTAGTGCAAGAATTCAGAACGGGATATTATTTTTTGGCTTATAAGTGTCAATTTGCCTGATGTCAATGCAGAGTTTAGATTCAAGTTTGAACTCTTAAAGCGTTTTGCACATTTGGTTTGTGGGGTCCCAGTTTAGACATGTATACGCATGGAATGCGACATTGACAAGGTCGAGAAAGGGTTTGAGTGCCTACCTCAGTGCATTCGGTCGATCAGTTCTGTTTTCTTTTGGTTGGGATGTGTTGACTGAATGGTGAGTGAGTTGTGATGTTATTGGTTGGTTCTGGAAAACTTAACTTGGAGGGTGACTTTCCGGAAGCTAAACGAGGAATTGTGAGTGAAACACCTATGGGCGTGTTTCAGAACAGAACTGTACTCTTTAAGGTAAAAGTGCTTTGAAAGGGTGGTCAAAATGTAAAACGTAATAATGCGGCAGTGAATGACAAGAAAGATTGTAGACTGTGCTGCATTGGCGTAGTTGCTTTGTGTGACGTTAGAAAAGAGGAGGGCACCTCGCTCAAGAAGTGGTCTGAGAAGGAATGACATTTGGCGAGCCTACGTGGGGAGGCGTGGAGAATGATATTGATAGAAATGATCAGTGTAATTATGCTGCCGTGAATGGAGAAAAAAATAGTCTTCTCAGTGTGATACTAATGGAATCAGTCCGACGTGTATTAGTTGGTATGGTATATGGTAAGGACATAATACTAGGTGAAGGGACGAGATTAACTTTGTGTGTTGTGGTCGCGCAACGTGACGAGTGTAAAAGTTAGTGCGACTAACTTCTGAAGAAGGGGGTCATTGTCACGTTTTACGACGAAGAAGAAGAAGAGGAAGAGAAGCGCGAGCATCGAAGAACGGCAAGCGGGCATTCGGCAGAAGGACTGGACCTCGGCGTCGCTCCGGGGCAAGTGCACCAGCGGCTGGCCACGCTCCAGCACCGCTGGGACACTCCATCCTGCAGCCCAGATTGCCGCCGGTGCCATCGCCGTATGGACTGCTAGTTCCGAAAGCCAAAGGACAAAGAAGCGGACAAGCGGCGGGAGGAGAAAAGGATCATCCGAAGCAGCGGAGCCCAGATTTCGGCGACGACCCGAAGAGAGGCGCAGCTTCAGTATGGTGCCCCGAAGACCCTGAAAGGAACCCGGCGACGACCCGGGGAAGGCTCGGCGACCACCGAAGAAGAGGAAAGTGGACCTCAGCATTGACTCGACGCTGGCGTGGGACTCTCGGCAGCGACCCGAGCAACCACAAGGGAACCGATCAACTTACGAGTGACAGATCCGATGGTGACCAAAGCCTGTAACAGCGACTCTCGGCAGTGACACGAAAACAAGCCTACAACAGAGTACTTCAAATCGCACACTGACCTGACCGGCCTGGGCAACACCATCAACAGCAGAGACCGAGAATATCGCCACGTGCAAACGAACATGTGAGAACATTGATACCTTTTTGTACATTTGTAGATTAGTTTATTAGTGCTCTTTT